>SJYV01049989.1:0-10041 GCA_006410875.1 Neotragus pygmaeus
TGCCAGCATTCAGAAGTTGTTTTGTGGAATTTACTCAGCATTGAAATGTTCTTTTGATGAATTCGTGGGAGAGAAAGTGGTTTCCCCATCCTATTCCTCTGCCATCCTAGGACCGCCCCCAGGAAAAACTTTTAAAGATAATTTGAAACTTGATATGATGTTATATTCCCCCAGACAGATGCAAATTCACTTTGGCAAATAAACCATTCTGGAATTCCTTAACTCAATTACAGATTAGATGATCTATAGCTGGCTTCCAAACTTGAAGAAGAAGGTTCCATTTTGTTTTCATTCTTATGTTAAGGTCCCCATTCAAACTTGGAGTTCAGTACTTCCTTCCTTAGTGATCTTGAATTCCAACTTTTTTCTTAGCCTAATATATCCTGTCTATTTCTTAGCCCAATACATAGCTGTCTGAGGAGGCCTTACAAATAGCTGTGAAAAGGGAAGCAAAAAGTAAAGGAGAAAAAGAAAGATATAACCATTTGAATACNTGATCTTGAATTCCAACTTTTTTCTTAGCCTAATATATCCTGTCTATTTCTTAGCCCAATACATAGCTGTCTGAGGAGGCCTTACAAATAGCTGTGAAAAGGGAAGCAAAAAGTAAAGGAGAAAAAGAAAGATATAACCATTTGAATACAGAGTTCCAAAGAATAGCAAGGAGAGATAAGAAATCCTTCCTCAGTGATCAATGCAAAGAAATAGAGGAAAACAACAGAATGGGAAAAACCAGAGATCTCTTCAAGAAAAGTAGAGATACCAAGGAAACATTTCATGCAAAGATGGGCTCAATAAAGGACAGAAATGGTAGGGACCTAACAGAAGCAAAAGATATTAAGAAGAGGTGGCAAGAATACACAGAAGAACTGTACAAAAAAGATCTTCACAACGCAGATAATCACGATGGTGCGATCACTTACCTAGTCATCCTTGAATGTGAAGTCAAGTGGGCCTTAGGAGGCATCACTACAAACAACGCTAGTGGAAGTGATGGAATTCCAGTTGAGCTATTCAAATCCTGAAAGATGATGCTGTGAAAGTGCTGCCTCAATATGCCAGCAAATTTGGGAAAACTCAGCAGTGGCCACAGGACTGGAAAAGGTCACTTTTCATTCCAATCGCCAAGGAAGGCAATGCCAAAGAATGCTCAAACCACTGCACAATTGCACTCATCTCACACGCTAGTAAAGTAATGCTNTGATGCCATCCAGCCATCTCATCCTCTGTCGTCCCCTTCTCCTCCTGCCCCCAATCCCTTCCAACATCAAAGTGTATACCAAAGTCTTGCTTCTCAGAGTAGTGGAGCAGTTTGGGTGTCACCCCTGTTAGCTTGCTACAAATGCAGAATCTCGGGTCCACTACAGGCCTACTGAATTAGCATCTACATTTTAACAACATCCTAGGTAATATCTATATGCTGTGTTAAAGAACCTATTAGCTTTCTCAGTTCACCTTTTCTCGCTCAGGTGGGAAATGTATTTATGAAAGCTCAAGAACTGTAATTAACTGGGAAAATAATAGACATTGTGATTATTATAAATAAATAATATTGTAGTTTAATGAAGCTCTCTCCCATTTCACAAATCCAAAGTGAATTCTAATTCTAGAGGGAGATGTATGATAATTCTTTCATTAAGTCAATGAGTGTGAAAGATATTTGAAAAAATAGTTTATATCAGGGGTCCTTTTTCCCAGGCCACAGATTGGTACTGGTCCATAACCTCTTAGGAAGTGGGTCACACAGCAGGAGGTGAGAGACAGGTGAGTTAGTGGAGTTTTATCTATATTTACAGTCATCCTCTCATCACTCTCATTACTGCCTGAGCTCCACCTTCTGTCAGACCACGGTGGCATTAGATTATCTCTGGTCCTGGAAAAATGGTCCTTCATGAAACCAGTCCCTGGGATCAAAAAAGTTGGGGACTACTGGTCTATATAATTAACCTAGAAAGTTGTCTAATCATTAAAACACAAACCTCTTAGCATTAATAGCATTATGTATCACATACATAGCATTCACATAGGACAAGCAATAAGAAGATGTACACCTACTTACTTCACAGCTGCTATCTGGTCCTTTACTTCCACTGAGCCTAACCTTCGATGAATCTCTTGCAAAATTTTCAGGCCCTGAAATCCACTTCCTCTGCCATCAAACCGTGCAATGATGATGTTATCCGTATCGACAAGTACTGAATCCCAGTCAATATGGAACTTATCTGTTACCAGCTGGCCTCCTGGTTCTTCATCCCTGAAAATACAGATACATTGACTCAAAACAAAAGCAATTAATAATGCAGTAGAAATATAAGTTTTCATACTTATTAGTTAAAAATTATGGAAAAGATCCATGTTGATTATTAAATTTTCAGTTAATTCTTGATATTAGACCTGAAAATGTAAATGTCATTTCCCTTTGTAAGCTTTTGAATGGAAAACTCTTGAATGAAATGAAAATATAAAACAGAACTTAAAACTATTCATGAGAAACTAGTTTAATTCATTTTGAAAAGAGAACAAAGAAGGATACACACACCTTTCATAGACATTTCTAAAGGATGATCATGAAGTTGACATACAGGCCCTACTTTATTGGATTTCTTACAGTGTTTTCAAAATGTCTTAGAGAGGGTATACAAGGGGTTAGAGATCTGATAGAAAGCAGGATCAGTTGTGGAGGCATAAAAATAATTTAACAAGAGATGTGCAATCTGAAAGCATATCAGATTTAAAAAGAAACACTGCATTAATAGTTCCTGAATTGTTTCTTGTGACAGAATTCTCACTGAGAAGAATTTAAGCAAAGAGTGAGAAAAAGATATTTCTCATCTTTAAAGCTGACAGCAAGAAAAGGAAGCAGAGACACATATGTTTGAAAAATTTGAAAGCTAGAAGTAAAGGAGGACACACAGATTATAAAGCATGAACATTCTCTCCAGAGGAAAAAGGTGATACAATTTTCAAATGTCACATTACAGTGGTATTTATAACTTATTCTTTTTGGAATACAGAAAGGTTAAAAAAAAAAAAACAGACTCTCATAAAAATCACACAGATTATCTAGGTCCAAAAGCTTCTCCAGTGGTCCAATGGCTCAGAAGTAAAGAAACTGCCTGCAATGCAGGAGGTGTGGATTCATAGGCTACATACCAGAAAATTTCACCCTACACACTCCCTTGTAAAGACACCAAACTTGCCTTCAAGTCTATGCAAATATATTGCTTAGAAGCACTAAAATATACCAATGCACAAATTAATCCTCATTAACAAGCACTGAGGTTATCGGGTTTGCTAAAGAAAAAACTTCTGAGCAGCAAGTGGAATTGAGTAGATGCAGAGGTTGAGTAGGACCTAAAGAGGAAACAGGGAATAGGGCAAAATGTCAGATAACTAAAATGTATTGAATGCTATTATGGGATGAACTGTGTCTCAAAAACTGTATGTTGAAATCTGTAATGTGTACCACCTCAGAGTCTGAATGTATTTGGAGATAGTGCATTTACAGTAGTGATTAAATTGAAATGAGGTTATTAGGCTGAACCCTAATCTAATCTGACCTGTGTCCTTGCAGCAGGAAATTAGAACACACAGAGACTCTAGGGGCGGGCATGCATAAGGAAAAGAACATAAGAGGATGCGAGAAAGCAGCCATCTGCAAGCCAAAGAGTGGTCTCAGAAGAAACAAAACCTGCTGAACCCTAGCTTTTGGAGGTCTAGCCTCTAGAATTATGACGAAATAAATTTCTGTTTTTCAAGATACACCGTCTGGTATTTTGTATGTCAGCCCTAGTAAATTAATGCAAAGACCTTTGAGATCTAAGCACTTAGGATCCTTTATCTAACTTACTATAACTACCAAGTTACTTAACCTTTCTGGGGAAGTAGCTGTCTGTCGAATGACAGCTTATTGCACGTGTTCTAATTCCTACATTGTAAATAACAAGCGTTATGGATGGGTTTTAATTATGACCTATTCCATTCCTTTGTAAATCACACATTTCAGAGTGATTACATGATCTAAACCTAGATCTGTTTTGTCTTTCTGCAATGTTTACAACCTTTATCTCTTTTATAAAATTTAATTTAAAATTTTTTAATTCTTTTTATTTTTTGCACAGTTAGCTCTTGGTCAGATTATTAGGAATTATGACTAAACATCTCCACATATTTTTCCCTAGAAACTCAATTGCCTAATTCAGAATGAAGTCTAAAATTGGTATTTTTTTCCCCACATTTCCAGATGATACTGATTTAACTTGTCTACCAGTTGAGAAATAGCATGAATCATCATGCGTGGCACACTTTCTGGTGCATGGAGAACATAGAAAATGCTTGCTGAACTAGATATTTTCAGGGAAAATAGACTCGTGTAAAGTTTAAAATGAAAGGACCTTGAAAAGCTTAATAAACCCTGCATTTTGAAGCTTGGAGATTTATTGAGAATTTTAGAAAGCAAAATATGATTCACCGAGAACAAGATACAAGGATTAACTTTAACATTTAAGCTTAGTAAATACATGACAGTTTAAGTCCTCTGAACATAGATAGAAAAGATACTAAAACACTAAGACTTAGTTTCCTTATCTTTAATAATGGTAAAATCTGCTGTGCTTTCCTCAAGGAACTTTTAAGCATTAAGTGGCATAATGTACTTGAAAAATACTTTGTGAAATATAGTAAGCAATACAAAATTATTATTTTTTATTGAATATTTATCAAACTTATGATTAACAAATGATTGAAGATTTTTCAAGGCAAAAACTTAATTCCTTATTCATGCTTGCAATATCAAGAAAATACAGTTTCCTCCTCTGCTCTGTTTTCTAAACTGACATTTTTAACTTCAACCTTGCTTCACCTGCTTTTAATGTTTGAACACAAAATGTTATCAATCCATTATCAGTCAATAGTTTTAACATACTGCTCTAACTGGGTGTGTTGTTCTTTCTTTTTTGGTGCAGAATACAGGTATATCTATTTCAAGATTAATTATAAAAGGACATGGATTATGATGGTAAGCACTGTCAGTATAAGGAACGAGTCAGAAGCTTGCAGGAGGAAAGGGAAAATTTTACACAAAGTGTTGATCAGAAAATACTAGATTTTTTAAAATACAAATTAAGACAAGAAAATATCGTTTATTTGAGGAGGCAGCAATAGCGAGATACATGGTGGTAGGGATGACCATAGGAAAGTACCATAGACTAAATCACCTATCATATAATAAATGGGTACTACAACTTGCAACTGTGTTGGTCACACAGAATTGGTAAGTTTCATTTGCTTCCTCTTTGCTTTTTTTCTGTATGCCACATCTTTTTTCTTGACACTTTGGTTTTACTTTCTGTCTCAGAAATCCCCAGGGACTCACATAAAGAACAGCACGTCAAGGTTGAGAATAGAGACACACATTTTTGTTGAAAGTTTAATGAAAAGAAAAATTCAATCTGTTTTAACTAGCAAAAAGTCCATAGCAATACTAAATGTGTCCACTTTCTAACACAGGAAGCAAAATCAAATTAAGATTAAAGTTTTCTTACAAGTTAAGGTCTTCAAAGGCAGACTTTGGCATCTGTTTTAATATTAATACATTGAACAATCAATCAGTGGTGTCTGTTTAGATGAAAAAATACACAATATGAGTAAATAATAAAAAAGCTAAGCAAAACACATAAAATACAATAGACCTTTAAAATGGCAAAACAAGCCACTTCTTTACAACATAACAAAACATCATCTATATCAAAAACTGAAATAAAGTGAAAAGATTTGCTCAGAGCACATCTTTGTAATGTTCACATGGTGCTATTAGAATTCATGAAAAGAGGTGAATTCATATTCAGAAGAGATAGATTTTGGTCCTGACTTTGTTACCAGTTACCCTGGCAATTATATATTCTTTTTATTTATTTGTTTTCATTATAGAATAGAAGGAAAGAAAGTGAAGACACTCAGTCATGTCCAACTCTTTGTGACCCCATGGACTGTAGACTGCCAGGCTCCTATAACCAGGGGAGTTTCCAGGAAAGAATACTGGAGCGGGTTGCCATTTCCTTCTCCAGGAGATCTTCTCGACCCAGGGATCGAACCTGGGTCTCCCACACTGGAAGCAGAGTCTTTACCATATGAGCCACCAGGTTTGCAAATAGTTAATATCATGTAGAATACATTTTAAAAAAGCCTTTTCCTTACCACTAAAGCTTTGGCTAGAATAAATAAAAGGCAAATATTTACCAGTGAGAGCACTTTCCACAAGAGACTTATTGAATGGCAGAATTTTTTTTTCCCTACACCACAGAATTTCAAAACTGCTACATCAACATCTGTTTGTCTCTATTGGGTCGTGGAAGAAGGGAACACAGGGAAAATTGCTTGTAGTCTTCTTAGTTCTTTTCTCTTTCTAGGCATAGAATAGATCGACTTGAGCTGTGTAAGTGCTAGATCAGAGTGGGTTCACTGTGAGCTGGGTTGCATTTTTATTTTAGACATAGTAAAATAAAAGAGTGTAAAAAGAAGGATAAAGAACAGAATGGAATAAGATAAGAGAAAGGAAACTGATGCTGTGATGTGTCACAGTAAATTCTTCAGTTTTGTTCAGTTCAGTTGCTCAGTCGTGTCCAACCAACTCTGTGGCCCCATGAATCGCAGCAGACCAGGCCTCCCTGTTCATCACCAACTCCTGCAGTTCATTCAACACCTCCATTGAGTCGGTGATGCCATCCAGCCATCTCATCCTCTGTTGTCCCCTTCTCCTCCTGCCCTCAATCCNGTCCCTTGGACTATAAGGAGATCCAACCAGTCCATCCTAAAGGAGACCAGTCCTGGGTGTTCATTGGAAAGATTGATGTTGAGGCTGAAACTCCAATACTTTGGCCACCTGATAATAAGAGCTGACTCATTGGAAAAGACTCTGATTCTGGGAAAGACTGAGGGCAGGAGGAGAAGGGGACAACAGAGGATGAGATGGTTGGATGGCATCGCCGACTCCATGGGCATGGGTTTGGGTGGACTCCGGGAGTNGCCACCTGATAATAAGAGCTGACTCATTGGAAAAGACTCTGATTCTGGGAAAGACTGAGGGCAGGAGGAGAAGGGGACAACAGAGGATGAGATGGTTGGATGGCATCGCCGACTCCATGGGCATGGGTTTGGGTGGACTCCGGGAGTTGGTGACAGAGAGAGCCCTGGCGTGCTGCGGTTCATGGGTTGCAAAGAGTTGGACACAACTGAGTGACTGAACTGAACTGATACATCCTGTTGAAAGTCCTTCTCATCTTCATCTACACCCTTCGCACTTCTATGGCAATCAATTAATGCTCCTTGGGGACGAGTGTCCCCAAATGTCAAATTCACCTGTGGGTTTTTTCTTGGTCACGATGTTTGCTCCATAACTCTCCCTTGCCTTTGTAGCATGATACCCTCACATAGGATGCCTTTTGATAATTTGACCAGCTTTCTAAGTTTTTCTTAGAAAAAACTTGTGGAGGACTGGCACAAATGACAAATTCTTCCATTCCCAGGGCTGGAACCACATTCACTTGACCTTCTGGCACAATATCTTTTCAAGATTCTGGCACAAACTCATGGAAATTATTGTGAATAAAATCACAATTATTACTTGGTATTTGACTCTTGTCTATTCTGATAGATTGCTTCTCAGATAAGATAATTTTAATTACACAAANCTGGCACAATATCTTTTCAAGATTCTGGCACAAACTCATGGAAATTATTGTGAATAAAATCACAATTATTACTTGGTATTTGACTCTTGTCTATTCTGATAGATTGCTTCTCAGATAAGATAATTTTAATTACACAAATAAAACATAAGACAGCTTCCTATATGGAAGAACTTCTCAAACCTCTCATAACTGACTAAGTTATCACAGGGCATCTGAAGTGGAGACTTGGTATTAAAAGTATACTAAGAAGTCTAGTCTTGACCATGTGTCTTCCATTTATTCTTCCTCATCTCTCTCGATTCTAACAATCCTTTCTCTTTATACCTCAGAAACATGGAGGGCTAGTGATATATCTGCCACATGGGTTCTCTTTTCCACTTGCCACCACCACCTTCAATGTCCCCTCTTATCTGTGTCTAACTCTTTACATAGTCCCATATGGGATGACTGCAAGAGAACCTAGTTGACACTCTTCAGCACGCAAGCATACAGGCTTACAGGCCAGATCGTATTCTGTCTCGTGACTTCCAGAAAGAGAGAATTTCTGATGCTGGCATGTAAGGTTCAGAAATTTGTCTAGGCATCACTTTCTATGTGGGAGTGTGCCTGCCTCTGTAAGTGTGTGACAGTGATTAAAATTTTTGACATTGATACTGATTAGGAGTACAAGGAAACTGGCAGAATGAACCCAAGAAAAAATTATATTTGTTTAGTTTGCACAAAATTAACACTAATTACTGTCATTTCCATGACCTACTTACCATTTATCCTTAATTACAATGTAGCAAAATAATAATTATGTGTGATTAAACATGCTTTAGATTTATTTTACTTTTTTAAAATATAAAAGGAAAAACTTTGCATATCAGCCTTAAAAATAATAATATCTGGTGATTAAAAATGGATCCAAATTAAAAGTGATAACTCAAATTTTACCATTTTGGTTGCTTTTCTCATATGCAGGACATATTCTATGACCATTCAAGTGGGAGCTTGATATGAGAAAAGAGCTTAGAAAGTCTGGGGTTGGCTACCACATGCATGAAATGACTTCAGCCTCTTGCAAATGCTCTAAGTTCCCCAATATTTCTATGATTGTCTGAGAATACTCCATGTATGTGCTCATAAATAAGCAAAATCAGTGCTTTGCTGGGCTCCACAGTCCTAGTCAGGGCTTATCCCTGGACTATGCCTATACCCTGCTTGACATAGCATCCTTTCCAAGTATCAGACCATGACCTCTGACATTGCCACCCTTGGCATCATATTATCTGCTGGAGTTTTATCAGACTCATGAGGGTAAGAGAATTCTGCTTGCACCCCCAGATGTTTTACAGAATTTTGGGGGGAAAGGATTTGTTCCCATCTTAATTATAGCCTCCTTATTCTGCATAAGACTCTTACATGGAAGTACTGGGGAGCTGGACTGAAAAACAAGTCTGAATGGTAGACACCATGCCATATTCATAATCATCTCTTTTTCCTTAATGATTACTTCTTTGATGCATGTTAGTCTTTTCAACGGAGGAGGCAATGGCACCTCACTCCAGTACTTTTGCCTGGACAATCCCATGGACAGAGGAGCCTGGTAGGCTGCAGTCCATGGCGTCGCAAAGAGTCGGACACGACTGAGCAACTTAACTTTCACTTTTCACTTTCATGCATTGGAAAAGGAAATGGCAACCCACTCCAGTGTTCTTGCCTGGAGAATCCCAAGGATGGGGGAGCCTGGTGGGCTGCCGTCTATGGGGTTGCACAGAGTCGGACACGACTGAAGCTACTTAGCAGCAGCAGCAGCAGTCTTTCCAAATTAAATAGATATTATTGATTATGAGCTGTCATATCCTTTCCTCAGGTAGGCTCAGAAATGTTTGATCTGCTTTGATAAATGTGAAAAATTCTAAATTCAAGACAAGGTTGCTGCTCTACTTCAGTAATTAACTGTATGATATGTGGCACCATGAAATTGTNATTGATTATGAGCTGTCATATCCTTTCCTCAGGTAGGCTCAGAAATGTTTGATCTGCTTTGATAAATGTGAAAAATTCTAAATTCAAGACAAGGTTGCTGCTCTACTTCAGTAATTAACTGTATGATATGTGGCACCATGAAATTGTAGTACTGACAACCTGAAGTCTTTAGGAAAGCACTGTCTCTAAGTTTATATGAAACACTCCAAAGAATGGTTGCCAGATCAGTTCAGTTTAGTTCAGTTGCTGAGTCATGGCCGACTCTTGGCGACCCGATGAACCACAGCACGCCAGGCCTCCCTGTCCATCACCAACTCCTGGAGTTTATTCAAACCCATGTCCATGGAGTCTGTGACGCCATCTAACCATCGCATCCTCTGTC
>SJYV01049990.1:0-15591 GCA_006410875.1 Neotragus pygmaeus
CTCGGTGCAGGGCGACTGCGGCACACAGACCGGACCTCGGTGCAAGGCCACTGTGGCACACAGCCCGGAAATCTGTGCAGGGCGATCAAGGCACAGGGCCTGGAAATAGTTGCTGGCCAACCACGGAACACAGCCCAGACCTCGGTACAGGGCAACCGCGGCACAGAGCCCAGAACTCGTCGCTAGCCGACCAAAGAACACAGCCCAGACCTCCGCACAGGGCGACCGTGGCACAGGCCCGGAACTCTTCACTATCTGACCACGGAACACAGCCCAGACTTCGACACAGGTTGACTGCGGCACCCAGCACAAACCTCAGTGCAGGGCAAAGGCGGCACACAGCCCGGACCTCAGTCAAGGGCGACCGCAGCACACAGCCCAGAACGCCTCGCTAGCTGACCGCAGAACACAGCTCAGACCTCAGCACAGGGTGACTGTGGACATTGGCGCAGGGTGACCACAGCACACAGCCTGGACCTCGGTGCAGAGCGACCATGGCACACAGTCTGAACCTCAGTGAAGGGCGACCGCGGCACACAGCCCGGATCTCGGCGCATGCCGAACCTGGTACAAAGAACGGAACTCAGTAGATGGCAACCACGGCTCACAGCCCGAATCTCGGTGCAGAGGGAACGCGGCAGAGCACAACTCTTCACTAGCCGACCACGGAACACAGCCCGGACCTCTGGGAAGGGCAACTGCAGCACATAACACGGAAATGATCGCTAACTGACCGTGGAACACAGCCCGGACCTCAGCGCAGGGCGAATGCGGCACACAGCCCGAACCTCAGAACAGGGCGACCGTGGGACACAGCCTGTACCTCGGCGAAGGGTGGCCGCGGCCCACAGCCCTTACCTCAGTGAAGGGTGACAGCAGCACACAGTCCGGGACTCATCGCTAGCCGACCACAGAACAGAGCACGGACCTCGGCGCAGGGCGACCGCGGCACACAGGCCAGACCTCACTGAAGGGCTGCAGCGGCACACAGCCTGGAACTCACTGCTAGCCGATTGCAGAACACAACCTGGATCTCGGCGCAGGGTGACTGCAGCACATGGGCTGGACCTCGGCCCAGGGCGAATGCGGCAGACAGCCCAGACCACAGCGCAGGGCGACTGCAGCACACAGCACGGACCTCGGCAGATGGCGACCACGTCACACAGCCTGGACTTCTGTGCAGAGTGACTGCGGCACAGAGTCCAGAAACCATCGCTAGCCGACTGCGGAACACAGCCCGGACCTCGGCGCAGGGTGACTGTGGCACACAGCCCGGACCTTGGCACAGGGCGACTGTGGCACACCACCCGGACCTTGGCACAGGGCGACCGCAGCACACAGCCCGGACATCAGTGCAGGTCGACTGTGGCACACAGNGACTGCGGAACACAGCCCGGACCTCGGCGCAGGGTGACTGTGGCACACAGCCCGGACCTTGGCACAGGGCGACTGTGGCACACCACCCGGACCTTGGCACAGGGCGACCGCAGCACACAGCCCGGACATCAGTGCAGGTCGACTGTGGCACACAGCCCGAACCTCAGTGAAGGGTGACCGTGGCACACATCCCGGACCTCAATACAGGGTGACCCTTGCACACAGAATGGACCTCGGCAAATGGCGACCACCACACACACCCTGGACCTCGGCACAGATCGACCGCAGCACAGAGCCTGGAACTCGTCACTAGCCGACCATGGAAAAGAGCCCTGACCTCAGCGCAGGGCGACCGCGGCACAGAGACCATCCCTGGCACAGGGCAACCGTGTCAAACAGCCCAAACCTCGTCGCAGGGCGACCATAGCACACAGTCCGGACCTCGACACAGGGCGACTGCGGCACACAGCCTGAACCTCAGTGAAGGGCAATCGCGGCACACAGCCCAAACCTCAGTGAAGAGCAACCGTGGCACACAGCCTGGAACTCATCACAAGCCGGCCGCAGAACACAGCCCGGACATCGGTGCAGGGCAACCACGGAACACATCCCAGACATCGGCGCATGGCCACCCAGGCACACAGGCTGGACCTCAGTGAAGGGTGACCGTGGCACACATCCCAGACCACGACACAGGGCAACCCTGGCACACAGCACGGACCTCAGCAGATGGCGACCGGGGCACACACCCTGGACCTCGGCGTAGAGCGACCGTGGCACAGAACCCGGAACTCATCACTAGCCGACCACTGAAGACAGCCTGGCCTTCGGCACAGGGCGACCGCAGCACACAGCCTGAACCTCAGTGAAGGGCAACCCTGGCACAGAGCCGTGGAACACAGACCATATCTCCATGCAGTGTGATTACAGTACACAACCCAAACCTCCATGAAGGGCAACCGCGGCACACAGCCCAGATATTGGCGCAGGGCAACCCTGGCACACAGCACGGACCTTGGCAAATGGCGACCTCATCACACAGCCCAGATCTCGGCACAGAGTGGCTGCGGCACACAGCCTGGAACTTGTTGCTAGCCAACCACGGACACAGCTCGCAACTCAGTGCAGGACGACTGCGGCACACAGCCCGGACCTCGGTGCAGGGTGACCGCGGCACACAGCCTGAATCTCGGCACAAGGCTACTGCAGCACACAGCCTAGAAATCTGTGCAGTGCGATCATGGTACAGAGCCCGGAACTCGTTGCTGGCCAACCGCAGAACACAGCCCGGACCTCANGCGTAGAGCGACCGTGGCACAGAACCCAGAACTCATCACTAGCCGACCACTGAAGACAGCCTGGACTTCGGTGCAGGGTGACCGCGGCACACAGCCCAGCCCTGGTGCAGGGCGACAGTGGCACACAGCCTGCAACTCAGTGCAGGGCGACCCTGGCACCCAGCACGAACCTTGGTAGAGGGTTACTACATCACACAGCCCAGATCTCGGTGAAGGGTGACTGCGGCACACAGCACGGACCTCGGCAGATGGCAACCATGTCACACAGCTGGACCTCTGTGCAGAGCGACCGCAGCACAGAGCCCAGAACTCGTCACTAGCCAACCGTGGAACACAGCCCGTAGTTTGGTGCAGGGCGACTATGGCACACAGCCCAGTCCTCAGCACAGGGTGACCACGACAGACAGCCTGGACTTCGGTGCAAGGTGACCCTGGCACACAGCACGGTCCTTGTTAGATGGCAACCACGTCACATAGCCTGGACCTCAGCGCAGAGCAACCGCTGCACAAGGCCGAGAACTCATCACTACCCGACCGTGGAACACAGCCCGGACCTCGGCGCAGTGCAGCCATGGCACACAGCCTGGATCTTGTCACTAGACGGCCGCAGAACACAGCCCGGACCTCGGCACAGGGCGACCACTGCACACAGGCCGGACCTTGGCGCAGGGCAAACACGGCACACATCCCGGACATCAGTTCAGGGCGACCGTGGCACACAGCCCGGACCTTGTCACTAGCTGAACGAGGAACACAGACCGGACCTCAGGGCAGGGCGACCGAGGCACACAGGCCAGACTTCGGTGCAGGGAAACCACGGCACACATCCCGGACATCGGCGCAGGTCAACCGCAGCACACAGCACGAAACTCAGTGAAAGGTGACCGCCTCACACATCCTGGACCTCAATACAGGGTGACCCTTGCCCACAGATCGGACCTCAGCAAATGGCGACCACCGCACACACCTCAGACCTCGGCACAGATTGACCACGGCACAGAGCCTGGAACTCGTCATTAGCTAAACACGTAAAACAGCCCTGACTTCAGTGCAGGGTGACCGTGGCACAGAGTCTGTCCCTGGCTCAGGGCGACCGTGGCACACAGCCCAAAGCTCGGCACAGGGCGACCGCAGCACACAGCACGAACCACAGTGAAGGGCGACCACGGCACACAGCCCGCAAATCTGCAGGGCAACCGCGGCACAGAATCCGGAACTTGTCACTAGTCAACCACGGAACACAGCCCGGATCTCATTACAGGGCGACAGCGGCACACATGCCAGACCTCGGCGTTGGGCAACCGCGGCACACAGCCCGGACCTCGGCACAGGGCAACCGCAGCACATAGCCCGAACCTCAGTGAAGGGTGACCACGGCACACAGCCTGGAAACCTGCACAGTGACCACGGCACAGAATCAGGAAGTTGTTGCTAGTCAACCGTGGCACACATGCCAGAGCTCGGTGTAGGGCAACCGCGGCACACAGCCTGGACCTCGGCGCAGGTGATCGCGGCACACAGGCCAGATCTCGGCGCAGGGCAGTCACGGCACCCAGGCCGGACCTTGGCGCAGGGCGACCATGGAACTCAGCCAAGACCACAGCGGAGGGTGACCACGGCACACAGCCTGAACCTTAGTGAAGTGCGACCGTGGCACACAGCCCGGAACTCATCGCTAGCCTACCGCAGAACACAGCCCGGACCTCGGTGCAGGGCGATTATGGCACACAGCCCAAACTTCCATGAAGGGCGACTGCGGCACACAGCCCGGACATCTGCGCAGGGCGACCCTTGCACACAGAACGGACCTCGGCAGATGGTGACCTCGTCACACAGCCCGGACCTCGGCGCCGAGCAATGGTGGCTCAGAGCCTGGAAATTGTTGCAAGCCAACCACGGAACACAGTCCGGACCTCGGCGCAGGGTGAATGCGGCACAGCGCCCGGATCTCGGTGCAGGGCCACCGTGGCACACAGTCCGGAAATCTGTGCAGGGCGATCACGGCACAGGGCCCGGAAATAGTTGCTGGCCAACTGCGGAACACAGCCCGGACCTCGGTACAGGGCGACCACTGCACAGAGCCCAGAACTCGTCGTTAGCCGACCAAGGAACACAGCCCAGACCTCCGCACAGGGTGATCGTGGAACACAGGCTGGACTTCGGCGCAGGGCGACCGTGGCACAGGCCTGGAACTCTTCACTATCTGACCACGGAACACAGCCCAGACTTCGACACAGGTTGACTTTGGCACCCAGCACAAACCTCAGTGCAGGGCAATGGCGGCACACAGCCAGGACCTCGGCATAGTGCGACCGTGGCACACAGCCTGAACCTCAGTCAAGGGCGACCGCAGCACACAGCCCAGAACGCGTCGCTAGCTGACCACGGAACACAGCTCAGACCTCAGCACAGGGCCACTGTGGCACACAGGGCAGACATTGGCGCAGGGTGACCACAGCACACAGCCTGGACCTCGGTGCAGGGCGACCATGGCACACAGTCTGAACCTCAGTGAAGGGCGACCGCGGCACACAGCCCGGACCTCAGCACAGGGCAATCGCGGCCCACAGCCCGAACCTCACTGAAGGGCGGCAGCGGCACACAGCCTGGAACTCGCTGCTAGCCGAGTGCAGAACACAACCTGGACCTCGGCGCAGGGTGACTGCAGCACACGGGCTGAACCTCGGCCCAGGGCAAATGTGGCAGACAGCCTGGACCACAGCGCAGGGCGACTGCAGCACACAGCACAGACCTCGAGAGATGGCGACCACGTCACACAGCCCGGACTTCTGTGCAGAGTGACCACGGCACAGAGTCCGGAAATCATCGCTAGCCGACTGTGGAACACAGCCCGGACCTCGGCGCAGGGTGACTGTGGCACACAGCCCGGACCTTGGCACAGGGCGACTGTGGCACACCACCCGGACCTTGGCACAGGGCGACCGCAGCACACAGCCCAGACATCGGTGCAGGTTGACTGCGGCACACAGCCCGAACCTCAGTGAAGGGTGACCGTGGCACACATCCCGGACCTCAATACAGGGCGACCCTTGCACACAGAATGGACCTCAGCAAATGGCGACCACCGCACACACCCTGGACCTTGGCACAGATCGACTGCGGCACAGAGCCTGGAACTCATTGCTAGCCGACCATGGAAAAGAGCCCTGACCTCAGCGCAGGGCAACCGCAGCACAGAGTCCGTCCCTGGCACAGGGCAACCGTGGCACACAGCCCAAACCTCGTCGCAGGGTGACCATAGCACACAGTCCGGACCTCGACACAGGGCGACCGCGGCACACAGCCTGAACCTCAGTGAAGNCTCGCTGCTAGCCGAGTGCAGAACACAACCTGGACCTCGGCGCAGGGTGACTGCAGCACACGGGCTGAACCTCGGCCCAGGGCAAATGTGGCAGACAGCCTGGACCACAGCGCAGGGCGACTGCAGCACACAGCACAGACCTCGAGAGATGGCGACCACGTCACACAGCCCGGACTTCTGTGCAGAGTGACCACGGCACAGAGTCCGGAAATCATCGCTAGCCGACTGTGGAACACAGCCCGGACCTCGGCGCAGGGTGACTGTGGCACACAGCCCGGACCTTGGCACAGGGCGACTGTGGCACACCACCCGGACCTTGGCACAGGGCGACCGCAGCACACAGCCCAGACATCGGTGCAGGTTGACTGCGGCACACAGCCCGAACCTCAGTGAAGGGTGACCGTGGCACACATCCCGGACCTCAATACAGGGCGACCCTTGCACACAGAATGGACCTCAGCAAATGGCGACCACCGCACACACCCTGGACCTTGGCACAGATCGACTGCGGCACAGAGCCTGGAACTCATTGCTAGCCGACCATGGAAAAGAGCCCTGACCTCAGCGCAGGGCAACCGCAGCACAGAGTCCGTCCCTGGCACAGGGCAACCGTGGCACACAGCCCAAACCTCGTCGCAGGGTGACCATAGCACACAGTCCGGACCTCGACACAGGGCAGCCGCGGCACACAGCCTGAACCTCAGTGAAGGGCAACCACGGCACACAGCCCAAACCTCAGTAAAGGGCGACCGCGGCACACAGCCTGGAACTCGTCACAAACCGGCCGCAGAACACAGCCTGGACATCGGTGCAGGGCAACCACGGAACACATCCCGGACATCGGCACATGGCACACAGGCCGGACCTCAGTGAAGGACCTCAGTGAAGGGTGACTGTGGCACACATCCCGGACCACGACACAGGGCGACCCTGGCACACAGCACGGACCTCGGCAGATGGCGACCGGGGCACACACCCTGGACCTCGGCATAGAGCGACCATGGCACAGAACCCGGAACTTATCACTAGCCAACCACTGAAGACAGCCTGGCCTTCGGCACAGGGCGACTGCAGCACACAGCCTGAACCTCAGTGAAGGGCAACCCTGGCACAGAGCCGTGGAACACAGACCATATCTCAGTGCAGTGCGATTACAGTACACAGCCCAAACCTCCATGAAGGGCAACCGCAGCACACAGCCCAGACATTGGCGCAGGGCAACCCTGGCACACAGCACGGACCTCGGCAGATGGCGATCTCATCATACAGCCCAGATCTCGGCACAGAGCGACTGTGGCACACAGCCCGGAACTTGTCGCTAGCCAACCACGGACACAGCTCGCAACTCAGTGCAGGACGACTGCGGCACAAAGCCCGGACCTCAGTGCAGGGTGACCACGGCACACAGCCTGAATCTCGGCACAAGGCTACTGCGGCACACAGCCCAGAAATCTGTGCAGGGCGATCATGGTACAGAGCCCGGAACTCGTTGCTGGCCAACCGCAGAACACAGCCCGGACCTCAGCGCAGGGCGACCCTGGCACAGAGCCTGGAACTCGTTGCTAGCTGACCGCGGAACACAGCCTGGACCTCGGCGCAGGCGACTGAGGCACACAGCCTGGACCTCGGTGCAGGGCGACCGTGGCACAGAGCCTGAAACTCAAGAAGGGTGACCGTGGCACACAGCCCGGAACTTGTCACTAGCTGACCGCAAAACACAGCCCAGACCTAGGTGCAGGGCGACTGTGGCACACAGCCCAAACCTCAGTGAATGGCAACCGCGGCACACAGCCCAGAACTCGTCACTAGCCGACTGTGGAACACAGCCTGGACCACGGTGCAGGGCGACGCTGGCACAGAGCATGGACCTCGGCAGATGGCGACCACGGCACACACTCCAGAAATTGGCATAGAACGACCGTGGCACAAAGCCCGGAACTTGTCCCTAGCTGAACACAGAAGACAGCCCGGACCTTGGTGCAGGGCTACTGTGGCACACAGCCTGGCCCTGGCGCAGAGTGACAGCGGCACACAGCCTGGATTTCGGCACAGGGTGACCGCAGCACACAGCCCGGCGCTGGCTGAGGGCGACAGCAGCACACAGCCTGGACCACGGCACAGGGCGATCGCGGAACACAGGCCAGACCTCAGTGCAGGGCAACAGCAGCACACAGCCCGGAATTCAGCACAGGGCTACCGCGGCACACAGCCCGAACCTCAGTGTAGGGTGACCGTGGCACACAGACCAAACATCATTGAAGGGCGACCGAGGCAAACAGCTCAGATCTCAGTGCCGGGCATCCGCGGCACAGAGCCCGGAACTCATTCCAAGCCGACCACGGCACACAGCCCGGAACTCAGCGCAAGAAGACCGTGGCACACACCCGGACATCATAGCATGGCGACTGCGGCTCACAACCCAAACATCGGTGCAAAACAACTGGGGCACACAGCCCCGACCAGGGAGCAGGGTGACCCTGGCACACAGCCCGGACCTCGGTGCAGGGCAACCGCAGCACATAGCCCGAACCTCAGTGCAAGGTGACTGTGGAACACAGCACGAACCTCAGTGAAGGGTGACTGCAGCACACAGGCCAGAACTCATCACTAGCCGACCACGGAACACAGCCCGGACCTTGGCGCAGGGCGACTGCGGAACTCCGCCTGAACCTCATGCAGGGCAACTGTGGCACATAGCCTGAACCTCAAGAAGGGCGACCACCCACACAGCGTGGAACTCGTCGCTAGCCGACCGCGGAACACAGCCCAGACCTCGGCATAGGGTGACAGCAGCACATAGGCCGGACCTCAGCCCAGGGCAACCACGGTACACAGCCCGGACCTTGGTGCAATGCGACCACGACACACAGCCCGGACCTTGGCACAAGGCGACCCTGGGCACACAGCACGAACCTAGGTAGATGGCTACTGCATCACACAGCCCCGACTTCGGTGCAGAGCAACCACAGCACAGAGCATGGAACGTGTCGCTAGCCGACCGCGGAACACAGCCTGGACCTCTGCACAGGGCAACTCCAAGACACAGCCCGGACCTCGGTGCAGTGCGACCGCGACACACAGCCCGGACCTTAGCACAAGGCGACTCTGACACACAGCACGGACCTTTGTAGATGGCTACCGTGACACACAGACCAGACCTCGGCACAGAGCGACCGCAGCACCGAGCCCGGACCTCATCACTAGACGACTGCAGAACACAGCCCAGACCTCAGCGCACGCTGACCACGGCACAAAGGCCGGACCTCAGCGCAGGGCGACCGTGGCACGCAGCCGGGAATTCAGCACAGGGCGAATGTGGCACACAGCCCGAACCTCAGTGTAGGGTGACGCGGCACACTGACAAAACCTCTTTGAAGGGCGACTGCAGCAAACAGCTCGGATCTCAGTGCAGGGCAACCACGGCACAGAGCCCGGAACTCATTCCAAGCCGACCGCAGCACAGAGCCCGGACCTCAGCGCGAGAAGACCGTGGCACACACCCCGGACTTCGTAGCATGGCGACTGTGGCTCACAGCCCAAATATTGGCGTCAAACGACCGGGGCACACAGCACGGACATGGGAGCAGGGCGACTGGGGCACAAAGCCTGGACCTCGGCTCAGGGCAACTGTGGCACACAGCCTGGACCTCAGCGCAGGGCGACCGCGGAACACAGCATGAACCTCAGTGAAGGGCCAGAACTCATCGCTAGCCGACCACGGAACAGATCCCGGACCTCGGCACAGGGTGACTGTGGAACTCAGCCCAAACCTCGGTGCAGGACGACCACGGCACACAGCCGAGACCTCTAGGCAGGGCCACCGTGGCACACAGCCTGAACCTCAAGAAGGGTGACTGCGGCACACAGTGCGGAACTCGTCGCTAGCCAACCACGGAACACAGCCTGGACCTCGGCACAGGGCGAGCACGGCACACAAGCTGGACCTCAGCTCAGGGCGAGCACAGCACACAGCCCGGACATTGGTGCAGGGCCACCTCTACACACAGCCTGGTCCTCGGCACAAGGCGACCCTCGGAAACAGGATGAATCTTGGTAGATAGCTACCATGTCACACAGCCCGGACTTCGGTGCAGAGCGACCGCGGCACATTACACGGAACTCATTGCTAGCTGAGTGTGGAACACAGCCTGGACCTGGGCGCAGGGCAACTGCGGCACACAGCACAGACCTCAGAGCCGTGCGAACGTGACACACAGCTTGGACCTTGTCACAAGGCGACCCTGGCACACAGCACGGACCTTAGTAGATGGCTACCGTGTCACACAGCCCGGACCTCAACACAGAGCAACCGCGGCACAGAGCCCGGACCTCATCACTAGCCAACCGTGGAACACAGCCCAGACCTCAGCATAGGGCGACTGCAGCACACAGGCCAGACCTCGGCACAGGGCAACCACGGCACACATCCCAGACATCAGCACAGGGCGACTGCAGCACAGAGTCCGAACTTCAGTGAAGGGTGACTGCGGCACAGATCTCAGACATCAATGCAGGGCGACCCTGGCACACAGAACATACCTCTGCAGATGGTGACTACGGCACACACCCCGGACCACGGCACAGAGTGACCAGGCACAGAGCCCGGAACTAGTCGCTAGCCGACCGTGGAAAACAGCTGGGACCTCAGCGCAGGTTGACCGTGGCACAGAGTCCCGCCCTGGTTCAGGGCACCATGGCACACAGCCCGGACCTCAGTGCAGGGCGACTGCAGCACACAGCCCAAACTTCAGTGAAGTGTGACCGTGGTACACAGCACGGAAATCTGCAGGGTGACCACAGCACAAAGCCCGGAAATTGTTGCTAGCCAACCGCAGAACACAGCCCGGATTTCAGCACAGTGCAACCGCGGCACACAGCCCGGACCTCGGTGCAGGTCGACCGTAGCACACAGCCCGTGCCTCAGTGAATGGTGACCATGGCACACAGCCCGGATCTCGTCGCTATCCGACCGTAGAACACAGCCCGGACTTCGTTGCAGGGCAACTGTGGCACACAGCACAAACCTCGGCACAGGGCGATGGCAGCACACAGCCCAGACCTCGGCGGAGGGCGAACGCCGCACACAGCCCGATCCTCAGTGAAGGGCGACCGCAGTACACAGCCCAGAACTCGTCGCTAGCCAACTGTGGCACACAGCCTGGACCTCAGCGCAGGGCGACTGTGGCNCAACCGCGGCACACAGCCCGGACCTCGGTGCAGGTCGACCGTAGCACACAGCCCGTACCTCAGTGAATGTTGACCATGGCACACAGCCCGGAACTCGTTGCTATCCGACCGTAGAACACAGCCTGGACTTCGTCGCAGGGCAACTGCGGCACACAGCACAAACCTCGGTGCAGGGCGATGGCAGCACACAGCCCGGACCTCAGTGCAGGGCGACCGAGGTACACAGCCTGGACCTCGGCGGAGAGCAACCGCCGCACACAGCCCGATCCTCAGTGAAAGGCGACCGCAGCACACAGCCCAGAACTCGTCGCTAGCCAACTGTGGCACACAGCCTGGACCTCGGCGCAGGGCGACTGTGGCACACAGCACGGACTTCTTCAATAGCTGACGCATAACACAGCCCAGACCTCGGCGTAGGGTGACCGTGGCACACAGGTCGGACCTCGGCGCAGGGTAAATGCAGCACACATCCCAGACATCGGTGCAGGTCGACTGTAGCACACAGCCCGAACCTCAGTGAAGGGTGACCGCAGCACAGATCCCGGACCTCGATGCAGGGTGACCCTGGCACACAGCACCGACCTCGGCAGATGGTGACCGCGGCACACAACCCGGACCTTGGCAAAGAGCGACCGTGGCACCAAGCCCGTAAATCATTGCTAGCCGACCATGGAAGACAGCCCAGATTTTCGTGCAGGGTGACCGCTGCACACAGCCCAGCTCTCGCGCAGGGCGACAGGGGCACACAGCCCAGATCTCGGCTCAGGGCGACCACAGCACACAGCCCGGCATTCGGAAGAGGTTGACCGTGGCACACAGCTTGAACCTCAGTGAAGGGCGACAGCAGCACACATCCCGGACATCGGCACAGGGTGACCGCGGCACACAGCCTGAACCTCAGTGAAGGGTGACCGCGGCACAGATCCCAGACATCATTGCAGGGCGACCCTGGCATACAGAACGAACCTCAGCAGATGGCTACCGTGGCACATACACCGGACCTCAGCGCAGAGTGACCGTGGCACAGAGCCCGGAACTAGTCCCTGGCTGACCGCGGAAAACAGCACAGAATTCGGTGCAGGGAGACCATGGCACAGAGTCCAGCCCTGGTGCAGGGCGACCACGGCACACAGCCCAGACCTCAGCGCAGGGCGACCGCAGCACACAGCCCAAACCTCAGTGAAGGGCGACCGTGGCACACAGCACGGAAATCTGCAGGGCGACCACGGCACAGAGCCTGGAACTTGTTGCTAGCCAACTGCGGCACTAAGCCCGGAACTCGTTGCTAGCCGACCGCAGAACACAGCCCAGACCTCGGCGCAGGGCANCCGTGGCACACAGCACGGAAATCTGCAGGGCGACCACGGCACAGAGCCTGGAACTTGTTGCTAGCCAACTGCGGCACTAAGCCCGGAACTCGTTGCTAGCCGACCGCAGAACACAGCCCAGACCTCGGCGCAGGGCAAATGCAGCACACATTCCCAGACGTCGGTGTAGGGTGACTGCGACACAGCCCGGACTTGGCACAAGGCGACCCTGGCACACAGCACGGAACTCGGTAGATGGTGATTGCGTCACACAGCCTGGACCTCGGCACAGAGCGACCGCGGCACAGAGCCCAGAACTCGTCGCTAGCTGACCGCAGAACACAGCACGGACTTCGGTGCAGGGCGACTGTGGCACACAGCCTGGACCTCGGTGCAGGGTGACCATGGCACACAGCCTGGACCTCGTCATTAGCCGACCATGGAACACAACCCAGACCTTGGAGTAGGGCGACTGCGGCACACAGGCCGGACCTCAGCGCAGGGCAACTGCAGCACACATCCCGGACTTCGGAGCAGGGCGACCGCGGCACACAGCCCGAACCTCAGTGAAGGGTGACCACGGCACACATGCCGGACCTCGATGCAGGGCGACCCTGGCACATAGAACGGACCTTGGCAGATGGTGACTGCAGCACACACCGCGGACCTCGGCGCAGAGCAACAGCGGCACAGAGCCTGGAATTAGTCACTAGCTGACCGCAGAAAACAGCCCAGACATCAGCGCAGGGCAACCGTGNACCACGGCACACAGCCTGGACCTCGTCATTAGCCGACCATGGAACACAGCCCAGACCTTGGAGTAGGGCGACTGCGGCACACAGGCCGGACCTCGGCGCAGGGCAACTGCAGCACACATCCTGGACTTCAGAGCAGGGCGACCGCGGCACACAGCCCGAACCTCAGTGAAGGGTGACCACAGCACATATGCTGGACCTCAATGCAGGGCGACCCTGGCACACAGAACGGACCTCAGCAGATGGTGACCGTGGCACACACCGCGGACCTCGGCGCAGAGCAACAGTGGCACAGAGCCCGGAATTCATTGCTAGCCGACCGCAGAAAACAGCCCAGACATCAGTGCAGGGCGACCGTGGCACAGAGTCCGGCCCTGGTGCAGGGCGACTGCGGCACACAGTGCGGACTTCAGTGCAGGGCAACCGCAGCACACAGCCCAAACCTCAGTGAAGGGTGACTGTGGCACACAGCCCGGAAATCTGCAGGGTGACCACAGCACAGAGACCGGAACTTCTCGCTAGCCAACCNGCAGGGCGACTGCGGCACACAGTGCGGACTTCAGTGCAGGGCAACCGCAGCACACAGCCCAAACCTCAGTGAAGGGTGACTGTGGCACACAGCCCGGAAATCTGCAGGGTGACCACAGCACAGAGACCGGAACTTCTCGCTAGCCAACCGTGGAACACAGACCGGACTTCAGCACAGGGCGACCGCTGCACACAGGCCCGACCTCGGCACAGAGCACCACAGCACACAGCCCAGACCTCGGCACAGGGTGACCGCAGAACACAGCCCGTACCTCAGTGAATGGCGACCACAGCCCACAGCCTGGAACTCATCGCTATCCGACTGCAGAACATAGCCCGGTCTTTGGTGCAGGGGGACTGCGGCACACAGACCAAAACTCGGTGCAGGGCGACCACAGCACACAGCCCAGACTTCGGTGCAGTGCGACCTTCGCACCCAGCCCGAACCTCAGTGAAGGGCGACCGCAGCACACAGACCAGAACTCGTCACTAACCAACCGAGGAACACAGGCCAGACCTCGACGCAGGGTGACCGCAGCACACAGGATTGACCTCGGCCCATGGCACCGTGGCACACAGCCCAGAACTCGGCACAGGGCGACTGCGGCACACAGCCCAGACATCGGTGCAGTGCGACCACGGCACACAGCCCATACCTTAGTGAATGGCGACCGCGGCATACAGCCTGATCCTCAGTGAAGGGCGACCGTAGCACAAAGCCCGGAACTCATCAATAGCCAACCGCGGCACACAGCCTGGACCTCGGCACAAGGCGACTGTGGCACACAGCATGGACCTTGGCAGATGGCGACCGTGTCACACAGCCCGGAACTCAGCTCAGGGCGACCATGGCACACAGCCTGGACTTCATCAATAGCTGACCGCATGACACAGGCCGGACCTCGGTGTATTGCGACCACGGCACACAGGCCGGACCTCGGCGCAAGGTAACCGCAGCACACATCCCCGACATCGGCGCAGGTCGATTGCAGCACACAGCCCGAACCTCAGTGAAGGGTGACCGCAGCACAGATCCCGTCATCGATGCAGGGTGACCCTGGCACACAGCACGGACCTCGGCAGATGGTGACCGTGGCACACACCCCGGACCACGGCGCAGAGCGACCACAGCACAGAGCCCAGAACTTGTCACTAGCTGACCGCGGAAAACAGGTTGGACTTCGGGGCAGGGTTACCGTGGCACAGAGTCCTGCCCTGGTGCAGGGCGACTGCGGCAACAGCCCGGACCTCAGCGCAGGGGGACCACAGCACAAAGCCCAAACCTCAGTGAAGGGCAACCGTGGCACACAGCCCGGTAATCTGCAGGTCGACCACGGCACAGAGCACGGAACTTGTCGCTAGCCAACCTTGGAACACAGCCCGGACCTCGGCACAGGGCGACCGCGGAACACAGGCTGGACCTCGGCGTGGGCAACCGCAGCACAAAGTCCGAACCTTGGCACAGCACAACCACGGCACACAGCCTGTACCTCAGTGAATGGCGACCACAGCACGCAGCCTGGAATTCGGCACAGGGTGACCTCGGCACACAGCCCGATCCTTAGTGAAGGGTGACCGCAGCACACAGCTTCAACTTGATTGAAGGGCGACCGCGGCACACAGCTCAGATTTGAGCACAGAGCGACCGCGGCAAAGAGCCTGGAACTCGTTCCAAGCCGACCACTGCACACAGCCCAGCCCTCAGTGCAAGAAAACCGTGGCACACACTCCAAACATCATAGCACGGCAACTGCGGCTCACAGCCCGGACATTGGCGCAAAACGACCGGGGCACACAGCCCGGGCATGGGAGCAGGG
>SJYV01049992.1:5405-41149 GCA_006410875.1 Neotragus pygmaeus
CAGCCAGCCACCCACCTGCCCGCCCACCTGCCCCTTACCTGGATTCCTGCCTACCTGAAAGTGCCAGGTGCACAAGAATGATGACTCAAATGCAATAAAATGATAACATTTGGGGAATCTGGGAGAAAGGTTTACTGGAATTACTTGTACTATTTTGCAAACATTTTTTGTAACTCTAATTATTTTAAAGTTGAATGATTTTTAACAAGGCCTAGAGGCTCACAGCCTCAAGCAGGAGGGCTCCGGCCCACGCCATCCCCGGCCCCTGTCTGGATGCCACAGTCTAAACAGGGGCGAGGGGGCCAGACCAGAAGAGTCAGAGTGGCCACCGCGGCCAACACACCAGCCATCCCCAGAACTTCCACCCCAGCAAGCGGCCTGTGGCTACTCCACCTCCTGGCGCCCAGGACAGCAGGTGAGAGTCGGTGAGAGGCCTTGTGGACCCCGACATGGAGGCCTCTCCTCTCAGAGCATCTGGCAGAGGCCCACCTTCCGGGCGGAGATGCCCCAGGTCAGGGGTGCTGCACCCTCCACCTCTGCCAGGCCCGGCTAGACCCCACCCGCTCCCTGCTCCTTGACCTTGACCCTGATCTCTCTGTTCCCCTGGTGTCTCTCCACCTGTGTCACAGCAGGTCCTGGGCACCTCACATGGCCGTCCCTACCACGCACACGTTTGCTGCAAAAAACATTTTCCTGGAGCAATAATAACATGTCGGCTTTCAATCCTCCCAGAAAAGACCCTGAGCTGAAGGCACGGTGTCTGGGTCGGGCAGGCTGTCCTGGAGAGATGCACAGATGGCTGCTGTGATGCTCCCGGGGCTCCAGGGACCCTGCACATGGCTCCTGCAGACCATCCATCCCCAGGACACGAGCACCCCATCCCAGACAGATAGCTGGCCGCAAAAGACACAGAAAACAAAATAAGGGGGCCTTCCCGCAGATGCAGGGCAGTGGGCGCCTGGACTGCCACCTACAAATGCAGGACCTCCTCCTCCCGTGGGACTCTCGCTGTCCCTCCACTCCCGGAATGATCCAGCATCCCTGGAGCAAGGATTCCAAAACACCAGCCCAAGGTCAGGTCGGCCACCCTAGCACATCGGCACATCGAGAATTCCGGAGTTGCCAGCAGCAAGGGAGTAGGAGCAGAGGGAGAAGGGTGTCTGAAGGGCAGAGTCAGCTTCCATGTGTTGCAGGTCGACATTTGAAGCTCAGCTCTTCAGGACACGTGCACAGGACTGTCATCCACAGAATTCAATGTGCGGTTTCACAAAGTTAAGCCTGGAGCCCGTGATGGATTGCTGACTTCCTCTCTCAGAGACAGTGTTTCCTCTAGTTCGATTCCTTTTCCTGTAACCATTGTTATTTCTCCCAGGGCTTGTTTTTCTTGTTGCCTGTGACTGCATTGGTCAGCTTTATCTTTTCTAGTAACTTCTGTGTCTCCCCAAAGCTTTATTTGTATACAGCATTGCATTGTCTGTTAAAGCAAGCCGTATTACAAGTGATACATCTCACACACGGACGTGACCCAGCCTCACCGCTGTCTCAGGTGCTGTTAGGAAGACCTGAGGGCCTCCCCGGGGCCGGGCTGGGCTGCAGGCCCTGAGGGTCTCCAGCCAGCGTCTTGGACCCCCCGCCTCTCACTGTCCCCCCGCCAGCCCAGCTCCTCAGCAGCCCCTGTGTTGCTCTGACTGGAACCAACCCTCCTGGGAGGTGGTGAAGGTCAGGCCCCGATCTACAGCCCCGCAACCCTGCAGGGAATACACTGGGCCCTCCCGGAGCCAACACGCATGTGTGTGTGTGTGTGTGTGCACAAGCTCACTGCAGTACGCAGGCACGTAAACAAAGGCTGGCCTCCCGCAGCTGTGAGAGCTGCTGAATTGGACAACGAGGAAGCGCCCTTTCAGAGGGCCCTAAGGACGCCCCTGGGGGGCTCTGCTCTGACGGAGCAGGCGGTGGGCGGGCCCCCGTCAAGCACCGCCCACAGCAGCTGGCGGAGTCACCAGACAGACAGCCAGACTGACAGCTGCTGCTGCTGCGTCTCTTCAGTCGTGTCCGACTCTGTGCGACCCCATCCATAGACGGCAGCCCACCAGGCTCCGGCAGCCCACCAGGCTCCCCTGTCCCTGGGATTATCCAGGCAAGAACACTGGAGTGGGTTGCCAGTTCCTTCTCCAATGCATAAAAGTGAAAAGTGAAAGTGAAGTCACTCAGCTGTGTTCGACTCTTCAAGACCTCATGGACTATAGCCCATCAGGCTCCTCCGTCCATGGGATTTTCCAGGCAAGAGTACTGGAGTGGGGTGCCATCGCTACCAACCCTTAAATTCCGCTAAAGCAAGGCCCAGCCCTCGGCTGCCTCTACACCAATTAAGGCTTTTTCAGAAAAGTGTTTTCATTACCAACAGCTTCTCCCCACACGCAGGGCTGTGGGGCTGCTGCTCCCTGCTTGGAACTTAGAGGGAGACTCGCACCCTGGGCCTCGTCCATCTACCTGTCCATCCAAGCTTCTGGAACAGTTCCTGCTTCAACCTGGTGATGCCAAATCCCTCACGACCTGGAGATAGAAAGTACCGTCAGAGTGAATGTTCTAGAACCCCAGGGTCCAGTTGGCTGTTTCCCAGGCTTTCTGTCTTGAAATTCATTTGTCTCTATTATTTCAATAAAGCAGTTCACCATTGTCGTAAATCACCGAGTCTAATATTGAAGCAATATTGTTCAATATAAGAGACAAAATGTAATGTCCTCCATTACTATCTGATCCATAGTTTCAAAGAAATCAGATACCTTATGTTACAGTAATCTAAACAGGCATCTCAGTTATGACTTTGGTGGCNACAAACGGAAACAGATTCACAGACATAGAAAACAAATTTATGGTTACCAAATGAGAAGAGGGTTGGGGAGGGATAAATGAGGGGTTTGGGATTAGCAGATACACACTGCTATGTATAAAATAGGTAAATAACAAGGTCCTACTACACAGAACAGGGAACTAGATTCAGTATCACGTAATAAATCATCATGGAAAAGAATATACAAGTGAATCACGCTGCTGTACACTGGAAACCAACACACTGGAAACCAACTCTATGTCAACAAAAAATGAAAATAAAAAACAAAATATGCAAATGGTAACATGAGACCCCAATGAGACAAGTTTCGTCTGCATAGATAATTGGTGTTTTTATGAAGAAACCTCAAATCAGGACAATGTGTCTGTGATTAATTCCACAGTCAAAATTACTTCTTTGGAAACCTGTGCATTACTTGATAAGCCGTCCCAGCTCAAAATTCAAGTTGCTCAAACCAGCAAAGTCAGAGCCATCCTGGAGACCTGAACCAAGGCTTCGTCTTTCACATTCAACCCATTTTACAAAAGCATCCTGTTTTACAACCATTTCGACCAGGCTTCAATCGTTTCTGCTACCCCACCCTCACCCCTGGCTTGCGCCTCGGCCAAAGCCACTGTTAGAACTGTGTCCTCTCTGCTCTCCTGGCGTCTGCTCTTGCCGTCTGCCCTAGCCCTTCCCCCAGGCTACTCTTAACACAACAGCAGAGTGAGCCTTCACTACAAGTCAAACCACTCACATCATCACAGGCAGCCTTCTAGGATGGCCCCAGATTCCTGCTCCCTGGTGTATAATCCTTTCTCCTAGAGCATGGGCAGAAACTGGAAATACCATAGGATTTCATCTGCTTGATTTGGTGACTCATCAGTCCATTTTAAATGGATCAAAAATGAGGGTATGTGGACGGGCCTGACCTAATCAGGTGAATCCTCAAAGGGAACTAGGATCTTCCTAACGGAGTCATGGAGGGAGCCACACAACCCAGGACCTGAGAGAGCCCTCTAGGAGCTAAGAACAGAGTCTAGCTGACAGCTAGCAAGACAACAAGGACCTCAGTCCTTCAGCCACAAGGAACTTAATTCCGTCAACAATCTAAAGGGGGTTGGAAATGGATCTTTCCCTAAGGCAGCCTCTGGATGGGCCTCAGGCAGCCAATATCTTGGTTTCAGCCTATGAATCCTTGAGCAGAGTGCCCAGCTTAAATGGGCATGGCTCCTGGCCCTCAGAAATTATGAGATAGTGAATTTGTGTTGTTTTAAACTGATAAGCTTGTGGTCATTTGTTACACAGTCATAGGAAATGAAAACCTTCTCCTCCTTTCAAAAGTCTCTAAAGTACTTCCACCTCATACAATAAAGCCTAGATCATCACAATCGCTCCCTGTGGTCTGGTCTCCCCATCTCTCTGGCCTTTTCTGTCTGCCTGCTCAGCTCCCTTCACTCTGCTCTGGCCACACTGTTCACACTCTGCTGATCAAGCGTGTGAGGTTGGCTCCTGCCTCAGGGCCTTTGCACTTGCTGCGCCCTCTGCTTGGAATACACTCTCCCCCCAGATATTAGCCTGTGTCCCTCCTTCATGGATTTCAGGTCACTGTTTCATGTCAATGTCCTCTGAGGAGCCCCCTTGCACCTCAACCCCACCATTCTCTGCCTCACTTTTCTTCTTAGCACTTGTTACCTCCTGGTTCATTCCAAATACATTTTATCTTGTTATTGATCATCCCTGACCAGACGTGGGTCCCATAGTGTTAGGAGCCACACTGAGCCCCCAGAACAGTACCTGACACATCACTGATGCTCAGTAATTTCTTGAATGAATGAATGAATGAGTGAATGAGGGATCCAAGATTTCATTGGAAAAAACAGAGCAATCATGGAAGCCCCAAATGCCAAGTGAAATAGGCTGCATGAACTTTAAAAATGCCCATAAAAAAGAAAAAGTCAAAACCACAGAGTTCTATGAAACCTTTTTTTTTCTTTTTAAGTACCTCCCAATCTTTATGTTTTTTGGAAGGAACCAAGTTAAGTACACTTTCCTCGGCCTTGATTTTTTTTTTTTTTTTTTAATAAGCATTTCTTTGCCTGACCAGCAGTCACTGGAGCTCCTAGGTCCCCCAGAGGCCCGTCTGACTGTGGGGTCGTTTACAGTTTGGAGAAAATGAGGTTGGTGTGAGAAGTCACTGCCTTTGTCAGTCAAGGCCAAGATCCACAGCACCAAATGTCAGCCAAAGTCGGACTCTGTAATAAGGGCTTCTCTGCTGGAACATTTTGCATAATTGGAAGGAGAGGTTAAGAGCAATAAGGAAAACTAAATGTGGACGTCCAACAGTTTATGAAACAGATGCTGGAAAATAGAACAGAGGGCTTCCAACCAGCTCGGCCTGATGCCGTTATTTACTTATTAATTTCAGAGCGAAAGATCAGCATGGGTGGGAGCGGGAAAGACTCGGGTTTGGGAAAAGTCATGGTGGAGTCGGTCAAGCTCCATCCAGCTGCCCTCTCTCCAGCTGTGTAGCCTCTGACCTCTCCCCACACTGTAAAAGCAGAGCAGCATTGATGAGAGCCTTGAGCTCCGCCACCACCAGCCTGTCTGCTTCTGTGGGAATTAGCCTTATCATAACTCTTATCAGCAGTGGCTGGGGTCTCAGATGTGNCCTCTGACCTCTCCCCACACTGTAAAAGCAGAGCAGCATTGATGAGAGCCTTGAGCTCCGCCACCACCAGCCTGTCTGCTTCTGTGGGAATTAGCCTTATCATAACTCTTATCAGCAGTGGCTGGGGTCTCAGATGTGAGCTCTGGCCATTCCCTGAGCCTTGAGTACAGGGCTGGAAAGGTTGTTGCCCCAGCAGCTCAGAGAGGCTAGGAAGACTGGTTACCCTGGACAGGCCCACCCAGAGGCAGGCCGGATGGAAACACGATGGGCCCAGCTCAGCCAAAGCACAGCCTCCGCTGCTGAAGGACGGTGTCCCAGGCTGAGTCAGGGACCAGGTCACATGACACAGACTACGTGTGATGGTGGAGAAGGAATTCTCCGCAGGTCCTGAGATGTGCACTTTTCCCAAGATGCCAAACGCTGGAGAGGAAGGGGGTGGGGCCAGGGGAGGAAGCACCTATTTCTTTTGAAAGAGGAAGACACCATTTCTATTAGTTGTTTTTCCAGAGTTATGAAATTATAGAAACTCTTAACGGTGAGCTTTTCTTAAAAGGATCTTATAAGGATACCAGAGCTTAACAGAGTTGGACACTTTCAGTATTTCTTTTATTATTATTATGAACTATAAAGTTTAAATCATGCTTCAAGAATTTTACAAAGATAAATAGCAAATGACAAAAAAGAGAAAAATATTTGCAGAATAAATGGTTTTTAATAAAGAATATACTTATCACATATCCAACTCTTATAAATCAAAAGGCCAGTAAACATTAAAATGCTAAAATTAAACCAAGAAATGCAAATTAAAATAGTAGTAAGACACTTCTGGTAATTCAGTTGGTAAATATTGAAAGAAAGGTAACACCAGTGTTTTCTGTGGTGAAGGGAACTCTTAGCCACCGCTGATAGGCATGTTAATTTGTACAATATTTCCGAAGGCAGTTTGGCAATAAATATCAGTTTGGAGTTTTTTGGAGGAAACTCTTTTTTATTCATTTATTTTTAACTTTTAATTTTATATTGGAGCCAATTAACAATGTTTTGGTAGTTTCAGGTGGACAGCAAAGCAGCTCAGCCGCACAAGTACAAGTATCCAGTCTCTCCCGAACTCCCCTCCCATCCAGGCTGCCACGTGACGTTGGGCAGAGTCCCCTGCACTACACAGCAGGTCCTTGTTGGTTATGCATTTTAAATATAGCAGTGTTCTTTCAGCATTTCTTGATCAGCCTGTTTTTGTTTAACTTTAACACATTGCTGAGTTTATTTTTATCTGTTCATATTGCAAAATTTTAAACATTTAAGAAGATAACGACTTAGGGACTATTCCTCTGAGTACTGTCTGCTGTTCCGCTGTGGATTTTTGTTCACTGAGGTACACTTGACATACAGCATTATGTTTCAGGTATATAACAGTGATTCACAATTTTCAAAGTTTATATCCTATTTAGATTTAGTATAAAATATTGAATCTATTCTTTGTGTTGTACAATATATTCTTGCAGCTTATTTCTGTAGCAGTTTGGACCTCTGAAACCCCTCCCCGCTTCCCTCACCCCGCTAGTGACCACTATAGTGTTTGTTCTCTTCATCTGCTGCTTTTTCTTTTTTTGTTATAGTCACTAATTCGTTTTATTTTTTAGGTTCCACATCTAAGTGCTATCATATAGTATTTGTCTTTCTGGGTCTGACTTACTTCATTTAGCATAATACTCTCCAAGTCTGTCCAAATCCCAGGGGTTTAAATGGTGAAGGCTGACTCTCTGAACACTGCATGTTCCTCTCAGGCAGGTTGGGGGTCTGCTCTATATAACCCCTGCTCAGGGACGCAGGTGAGGGGGGCTCTTTCTCGTGCTCTGGTGATAGCTGGATTTGCTTGTTTCTGCAGCAGCATCTTGTCTGTCCTGACAGATGCAAATTCCTCTGTGCTCAATGGAATAGGCCCCCAGAGCTGTTCACCCCCTAATCCCTGGCACTTAGGAATGTGCTACCTTACCTGGCAAAAGGCTCTTTGCAGATGTCATTATGTCAAGGTTTCTGAGACAGGAAGATTAATCTGGATTATTCAGATATTATTATATGGGCTCAATAGAATCTCAAGGGTTCTTGCAAATGGGAGGAAGGAGGGTCAGGGTCATAACAGGTGGTGTGACCCCAGAGGTCGATAGAGGTTAGAATAGGCTACACTATCAGGTATGAAGATGGGGGGTAGGCTGTGAACCAAGGCAGGCGGGTGGTTTCTGGAAGCCAGAAAAAGCAAAGAAATAGATTCTCTCATCAAGCGAACCCATTTTAGATTTTAGACTTCCGATTCCACAATTGTAAGAGAATGAATTTGTATTTAAGACACTAAGTTTGGGGTAATTTCTTACAACAATAATAGGTAACTGATGCATCTCCTGATGCTTTTTGTAAAACAAACAAGCTTCAACAAGCTTCTTTCTCCACATCTCTGATGTGTGTGGGTGTTTTTCAAATTTAGATTTTTAAACGCAGGATGCCTCCTACAAGATCATTTTCTTTTTAAAGTAGTGAAAATGAACTGCTTAAGAAAATGTCATTGAAAAGTTCTGAAATGTCTTAAGATTAGATACACAATACCCTTCACTAATCCATCCCTCCCAGTTTAATGCAAAAGCTCCAGGTAACTGCCATCCACTCTCCCCATGGAGGGAGTGGGCCACAGGATGTGTTACAGAAATTTTTGTTGAATCCAGCCCAGTTGTCAGCCCAGGATGGGGAGTCCTCAGACCTGGCCTGAAGGAACTCACCATGACAAGCCCTCCTTACTGAGAAGAGATAAGCCCGAGCTTCCCCCACTGCGACCCCGTATTTGCCCAGACCACAGACATGCCTCCTCCCTTGCATTTAGATCTGCAGCCACAGGAAATGGCAGGACAGTCACCTTGCAGGTGTCAGAGCCCCAAAGTCACTTTGCATTTTGCTCCTCTGCAATTAATCCAGGATGGGGTTAGGGAAAGTCACAAACCACCAGCACAATGAACAGTGCCCAACCTTTGTCCAGCATGTCTGCACATTCCCTGCATTGGTAACTAAATTCTTTCCCTTTTTATTTCCTCCCCAGGAACCCAAGACGGAGCAGGCCTGTGGACCAGGCAGGATTCTTACAGCTGCTTTGATTGGTCAGGTCTGAGCTGGACTCTCATATTGGTCACAAAGGTTACCTACTTCCAGAAACAATCAATGGATCACTAATGTATGCAGGCCTTACTCCTTTTCAGGCTACCGGATGTGTTATAGACAGACTGCCAAGTCACTTAAAAGCCGTGAACATTCAAATCACTTACATAGCCAAGCTCATGCTGGAACATACTAATTTCAAGCCTTTGTGTCCCTCTGATTCTTCATAAACTGCTAATAGATTGGATGTCTTCCATTTAGGACCACAGAAATAGAATATCCAACAGAAGATGGGGAGATATCCTCACCTTCACAAGGATACCTACCTCTAGGGAGGCTCTGTGGGGACATGGGCTGGAAGCGAGATCTTTAAAGATAACTGTGGCTTTAGTGGGCACTCAGCTTAGCCAAAAACTCTGGTCTAGACCAGAGCTCCCTGAATTCTCACCTAGAAGACAATCATTTCCAAAGGGGCAACTGGCACAGGTGGGAGGATTGAGAACAAGGGAAACACAGATGGAAAGGGAAAGAGCTCGCTATCAAGTCCTTTTCACCATTCACCTGGAGAGGAAGAGAGGATGGGAAGTTTAGCAAAAGTTCAGCATTCACCAGAAATTCACTCTCAGACCTGACACCATACATGTTTATTACACATTATACAATGTTTACTATACATTTATGTAGCTTCTCAGTGTAAATTTCCCATTTTGAGTTTCCAGCACACCCACTCCCGTCTTTAGTAACAGTACCCTGATACATAAACAGTCATGTTCCACTCTCCATCCATGGGATTCAGAATGTGTACTGAGTCTGAGTGGAGCATGTGACCTGGCCTGGCCAATCAGATGGCAGATCCTCCACATCCGGAAGTGATTCAGGATGAGCACAGGATAAGAGTTGGCCCAAGGAGAGTGACTCCTGTCCCTGGAAGGGGAGTGAGCAGGAGAAATGTTCTCTAGAGCAGGCACTGCTGGAAGTCCACCCCGTAGCTCCCCGACTCCTTATTCCAGCCAGCAAAGCCTTGCTTTTCTCTAGAGGCAGAGAAAGTGTTACTTGCTTTCCCATCCTCCTTTGCAGCAAGTTGTGGGCACATGACCCCCAGGTTGTGCAGTGATAAAGAAATTGTCTGCCAATGCAGGAGATGCAAGAGATGCGGGTTTGATCCTGGGATCAGGAAGATCCTTTGAAGTAGGAAATGACCACCCACTACCGTGGTTCTTGTCTAGAAAATTCCATGGACAGAGGAGGCTGGTGGGCTATGGTCCATGGGATCACAAAGAGTGAGACGTGACTGAGTACACACATATGTACACAGACCAAGTCCTAGCTGGTGATCCAAGGGAACTCTATTGTGGGATGTTGGTGGGGAGGTAGAGAGGGTCCTGGAAAAGAGCTGACCCTTCTGGAAAAACAGAGATGTACTTGACAACACAGTGCCTTACCTGCTTTCATTGGCTGCTGCTCTCGAATAAACATACTTAGAGACACAGCAGCTGTTGGGAGACTGTATCAGAAAGACTGAGAGAATCATAAAAAAAATATACCCAGAACCTTCGATCCTGAGTTAGTCACTCGGAACTAGCTTTAGTCTTCTTATTCGGTATGTGGGTGGAGTTGGGTGTGGGGAGGAACTAGTTAGTATTTAAGCCACTTTCTAGACAGGGGTTTTATTAGCCTAGTCAAATTATTTTAAGTGTACTAAAAATATGGATGATTCCAGAGCTACCACCCCAGAGAGCCCAAGAATGACACAAACAGAGCTGAAATAAATGAAATATCAATAACATTCTTTAAGCCCCTGAATGCATTGGTACCTGGAGCTCTACCTGAGTTGTTCAGTTACATGAATCAAAACACTTTACTTTTGCTTAAATCCATTAGAGTTAAGTTTCTCTTGCCATTTACTACATTGTTTTAAAATTATTGCATAACAAAGATAACATTATAAATTTAAAGATATATGCTCTCTAAAGATAAATGTTCTCTACAGTATTATGTATAACAGCAAAAGTAAATGAATGAATCAATACACAAAAAAATGGAAAATATCCACATAACTACAATGCAATCAAGTCAAATGTGGCCTATCCATTCTGTACACGATTACACCATCATTTAAAAGAATAAGATAGGCCAGTATATACTTGCAGAGAATTATATCCAAGACATCTATTTTGTGAAAAATGTAAGTAAACAGTAACATTTATCCATATGCATGTCTCACATACACACATGTATATATTTGCATGCACATATTTATAGAGCTACATGCATAGGAATCAGTCTAGACGAATTCATATGGAAATAATCATAGTATTTCGTATGAGAAGGGGGGAAGGAATTGTGGGAAAGGAGAATATTTGTAAACTTCCAAACTGTTTCAATTTCAATAAGAATGTGTTTTTATATAACTTGTGAAATTAAAACTAAAACTTGAAAAAAAAAGTCTAAAATATCCACATCGCTGGAAGTCGGCTTTACTTAACACAAAACATTCCCTAACAAAGAAAGGCAGGAAGTGTGTGGGGCCTTTGGACGTGCAGCTGGAAGCTGAAAAATTCTGCTTGGCTTTCTGTCTGCTGTCTGCAGTCTCCATGCCTGCAGCTTGAAACCCACTAAGAAGACTGGTCCAGACAGCCCATCGGGAGACCCCCTGGTCCTCAGCCTCCCCGTCTCTGCCCCCAGCCAGCTGAGACCCCGCACCTTACAGCAGGCGAGCCTGCCCGTCTGGGAGCGTCGTCGAGGCCCTCTCAGCCGCACACCACTCCATCCAGCCCGGACTGACTTCTCCGAGGCTGTCTTTAAAGGAGTCGGGTCCACCCTCATTTCACCAGTCGGGTGACCAAGGGGAGTCATTCTGTGTTTCCCTCCCCCTGGGGAGACAAGAAGTTGTTGTAACCTGCTTCCTGGATATAAAGATGCCACTCAAAACAGTGTGATAATTCAGTACCAAACTCCAAACAAGCCAGGGACATCCCACCTGCTCCCTATGGGAGAATACCAACGTGGGCAGTGCCTACGATGCCAGGGACCACACGCACCTGGTGGCTGAGAAGAACGTTCTGCCCTGAGCCTCAGCCATTCTGTGTCTGAGGGGCAACTCCTCTTGTGTTCTAGTCAATAGAGGTCTCTTTTTGTCACTAGCCTGGCACCGGACTCCAGGACAGGTAGAGAATGCGAGAGGAAGAATATTCTACAGGGCCATGCAGCCCCCTGGCTTGTGGTCAGCTTGGGCTGCTGTGACAAAGCCCCAAGGGCAAATGGCTTACAAACAACAGACGCTTCTTTCTCACAGTTCTGTCAACTGGAAGTCCAAGGTCAGGGAAGCAGCTTGGGCAAGTTCTGCCGGAAGCCCTCTTCTGGGTGTCAGACTGTCGACCTCTCCCTGTATCCTCACCTGGAGGGGACCTGGGGGGACCCAAGCTCACACAGGACTCCAGGAGGACACAGCTCCCATCCGTGAGGGCCCTGCTCTCATCACCTCCCCTAAGCCTAATCGCCTCCCAGAGATGCCAGTTGTTAGGGGTAGGGGTTCAACTTATGGACTTGGGGGGACACAAGCCTTCAGTCCATAACTGCTTGCAATATCATAGCCTTTTACCCTGAGGAGGTGGAAAGCCATGAGCCACTCTGAGCTAGGAGTGGAGCGATATGACTCAGCTGTGGGGCCCAGGGAGGCACAGTCTGTAGGTAGCCAGGGAGGAATTAGGTGAGAAGGAAGGAATTAAGGAGAAGGCATCTACAAGAACACAGTAGAGGCAGGGATGGTCAGGACCACTGTGGTGCTGACAAGCAGACAGATCCTGGATCTTTCTGAAGGGGGGTGCGGTGGGATTTTCTGCCAGATTGGGGTTGGGGAGGGACCAAGAGAGAGCAGGGAGAGATGAGGGGCTCAGAGGCTCCCGGAGCCTCCCGGAGCTTCTGGAAGGAGGACAGTTCAAGATGAAGATGTCCTGAGGAGAAGGCCAGCCGGTCACTGAGACGTGTGAGCTCACAGCTCTTCATTCTCTCCCTGCGGCCCTCTCTGCCCTGTACTTTGAGCATCTCTTCGCGCATCTCTTTCCCAGCTCCGGGCTCTCGAGGCAGGACTTGGACCCTCCGTCACCGTGTGGCATCACAGCCAGGGCCTGGAGAATCGAGCAGTCACTCTGTGTTTGTGGGAGAAATTGAGGGTACAGAGAGGCTGAGCAGACACATGGTGGATGCGATCAACCAGAAAATTCTCCGCTTAAATAAACAGGAAGAAAAGAAAAGAGAATCAACCTTGAGTCAGATACATTATATTTTTTAAAACCTGCTGTTATTATGGCTATTTTGGACTAGTGCTTAGCAATTTGGCATTATCCATTAAAACTAAGAGACAAAGGACTTCCCTCGAGGTCCAGTGGCTAAGACTCCACGCTCCCAGTGCAGGGGGCAAAGTTCAATCCCCGGTCAGGGAACTAGATCGCAATGAAGACTGAAGATCCCAAGTGCCACAACTAACACCTGGCACAGCCAAATACATAAATATTTAAAAACAAAACAAAAAAACTTAGCAGCGAATCCCTGTGACCCAGCAAAGGCAGTCTGAGGAATCTCATTTGGGGAATGCACACAGGAAGATGCTCGTAGCTGACTCGCCTGTAAGAGGGAAAACTTGAGGACAACCCACATGCCTATTATCAAACAAGGCGGCAGTAACATTACAAAGGAATACTGCGCAGCGAACAAAAGTTTAAAACTGAGTGTTTCTAACTTGAATCTTGAAAAGATATCATTGAGTAAGAAAGAAATTGGGAAAATGGTAAAGCATTTCTTTATATGTGAAACTCAGGGTTCAATCTGTTACACCTGCCTTCACTAAACAAGGTCGTTTTAAACCTTGCTTGTTCTCCAAGCTGCCTGTAACCTAAATACGGTGTTTGCTCAAGATGTTTTCCAGGAACTTGGAGCCAGCTGTGCCTAGTCCACGCTGAGCTGGTTGAGGCTGGATGGGACCGCCGGCCGTCCAGCTAGGCAAGCACCGGTGTCTGTGCCCCATGCCCTCTGGCCGCGCAGAGGCCTCTGGCCTTGTTCCCGCCTGCGCAGAACCGTGGTGGCTGCACCTTTTTCTCATTTTCAATCACCTCTCCCCACGCTCCCCGTGCTCAGCCCGCCCTGCTGCTTTATTCCTTATCCCATAAATATCCCAGCTCTATGCCTCTGGGTGTCCTTGCTTGGCTGCCTTGCAAGAACCTCCTCTCACTTTATTTATTTTATGTTATTTTGCTACAGACCTTGATGACTCAGTGTTTTGGCTTGCTGCACACCAAGTGAAATCAATGAACTTGGTTTGGTAACAGATGTAAAATCTACTCAAAAAATACCTGTTTTTTTTAAGTTACATATTTTTTTAATCAAAGCTGTAGAGGATTAGAGGCTGATAAAGAAAAACTGTAGATCCCTGCCCAGCCCCTCACCTGATTTCTACTCTCCAGGAACAACTGTTCTCAGCAATGTTAGTGTTTCTGTGAGTGTTTACCTCTGTCTTTTAAAGTATAGTGCTTACCTTGTCTCTTGTTCTTAGTTCATTACCTTCCTACTAGGAAACAAAATTATGAAGGGGAAAAGTGGGGATTGGGATTGACGTATCGACACTACTCTGTATAAAAGAGAACTGATGAAAAGCTACTGTATAGCACCAGGAACTCGGGGCTCTGTGGTGACCTAATGGGATGTATATTTACATATAGCTGCCTGACTCTGCTGTACAGCAGAAATTAACAACTCTGTAAAGCTAACTGTACTCCAATAAAAAATTTTTTTAATGGCAAAATCCTAAAGCAAAAAGAAAAATGTTCAGGATTTCATTCTTAGACCAGCGCTACTCACACTTCACTCTCTACCATCAACCTGGTAGAATCATATCATAAACCTCATAGTACATTAAAAAAAAATCCCAGATGAGCTGTGTGATGAGAAATTTAACTGCCTCTCTTTAAAAATTTTTCTGTTTTTTTTTTTTTTTCCCCCTTTATAATAAGTAATTACCTTCATTTTTTCCCGCTTCCTTTTCTTTCTAGGTGTCAATCACTAATCTATCCCTAAATTCTCTGCCCTGCCTAAACGCACCTCTCAGAATGGTCACACCATCACATAAGGGGCGATTTATGGTTTTCTTGGCCACATCCCTCTGGGAACGATTGCACTCAGGACATGCTTCAGAGCCATGACCCTGACTTTTCTCTGTGCTCTGGATCCATCCCGGCACCTCTGCTCCCTCCCTTGGGAAGGATCTCCCACATCCTGGTCGAGGTGTCCCGTGACATCCGCTTCTTGCCCCCACCCCTTGCTGGTGGAGAACATCCTCCTTCCATAACTTCCTGAGAAAGGGCTCAGAGAAGAGGTCTGTGACCCTGCAGGTCCGAAAGGCCTTTATTCTGCCCTGTGCCATGTACACTGCCTGTCATTCACCCTCCCTGTTGGGAGTGAATCTCCCAAGCTTAAAGGTACTGCTTCATTCCAGGGAGGTGCTCTGAGTCCCTGGTCCTGAGCTTGACATCAGCTCCCGCCCTCTGGAGGCTTCTAGAGTTTTACTCTCTCTCTCCTTGACTTTTGTGAATTCACAATGACATTCCCAGTGCTACCAGTTTTTTGTTTTTGTTTTTTTAAATTGTTCTAATTGTCTGTCTCTAAAATTGTGAAAGTTGCTCAGTCTCGTCCGACTCTTTGCAACCCAATGGACTGCGTAGACTGCCAGGATCCTCTGTCCATGGAATTCTCCAGGCCAGAATACTGGAGTGGGTAGCTGTTCCTTTCTCCTGGGGATCTTCCCAACCCAGGGATCAAGCCCAGGTCTTCCGCACTGCAGGCAGATTCTTTACCATCTGAGCCCCTAGGGAAGCCCTCTAAGCACTGTGGGGGTCTAGAAAGTACAACAGAGATTAATTTCAAAGATCTGAAAAGGCAAAAGAGATTTTGAAAGACAGTTGGGTATAGTTTCTTACAAAACTAAACACACTCCCAACATATGATCCAGCAATTGTACTCCTTGCATTTACCCAAAAAGAGCTGGAAACTTCAGTGCACGTGAATGTTTACAGCTTTGAGATACCATTTAATGGTGAATGGATAAAAACTGTGGTACAGTCAGACAATGGAATATTATCAAACCACGAAAAGCCATGGAGGACCATTAAAAAATATATTGCTAAGTGAAAAAAGCCAATCTGAAAAGACTACATACTGTATGATCCCAACTATATGACATCCTGGAAAAGATAAAAGCTATGAAGAGCGTAGATCTGAAGATCAATGGCTGCCAGGGTTTGGGGAGAGGGAGTGAGGAATAGGCAGAGCTCAGTGGATTTTTTAGGGCAGTGAAACTATAATATTCTGTACGATACTGCAAGTGGATAATGCTATTTTATGACTGTGAAAACCCATAGAATATACAACACAAAGAATGAACCTAATGTCAGCTATGGACCTCAGTGAACAATAACGTGCCAATATTGGCCCATCAGCTGTAACACATTCCACACTAATGTCACGGTTAATAGCAAGGAAAAGCAGAGGGAGGAGGTGATAAAGGGGGTATCTGGGAGCTCTCTTTAATTTTTGCTCAATTTTTTTTATAAAGCTAAACTTCTAAAAAAAAAGTAACGTAAAAATGGAAAAAAAAATAAAAGGGGAAAGTTACTACCTGTATCCTTTCTTCTTCTTTTATCTTTTTTGGTACAATAAGCAATGTTAGAGTGGGCAGACTCCCTGCCACCACCTCCTGGGGTCAGTCCTGGGACTCTGGGCCACAATGCTGATCGGGAACTCTGAAGCTGCCCCTCCAACACCACAGGGCTTGTCAGGAGACCCTCACAGCCATGGGCATGTCCCCCAGGCAGCCCGAGGCAGGACAGGTCTTCGATCACCCTCCACGTGCCCTTGGTGACCCCTTTCAGGTTCCCCCTTTGTGACTCCAGAGAACACAGCCAGCACACAGAGGGGCTGTCACAGAAAGAGTCCCTCACACCATAGGACTGGCAGGACCCTTCCTGCCCCAGGAAAAACTCCCCATTTCACCTCCGCTTGACCAGGGCCGGGACCCTTGGGGAAGAGGGGGACCAGGAGTCAGTGAACAGGCCAGCTGCTGTTGACCTTGAAACCACAGTGCCTCCCCTGTCTATGATCCGCGTCCAGCAGGGCCTTGGCCCGGCGCACAGACAGCCCAGGGGAGCCGGTGTCCTGGACCAGATGCAGCCAGCCTGGTGTAACTCTCTTTACTAGAGCTAGGCCTGAAAGTAAATATCAGAGTACGTGAATGGACACTTGGTTGCTTTGGATCCTACCTGCAACTGGTCTGTGCAGAGCTGCTGAGACTGGAATGATTAAAATGAGGGCAGACCTCTGACTCTGGGCTATTTGCACAAGGGCAAAGGTCCTCACTGAGACAGTCACTTTGTGACGCTTCATCACGTGTATTGGGTGTGCTCCAAGAACTGAACTACGTGCTTCAGTTTGCCCCCATTCGTGCATCACATTCTACACAACAGGTTATTTCTCTCAAAGACGAGTCTGCGAGTATGCTAAGTCACTCCACTCGTGTCTGACTCTTTGTGACCCTGTAGACAGTAGCCCATCGGGCTCCTCTGTCTATTGGATTCTCCAGGCAAGAATACTGGCATGGGTTGCTGGCGCCCTCCTCCAGGGCATCTTCCTGACCCAGGGATCAAACCCTCATCTCCTACGTCTCCTGCACTGGCATGCAGGTTCTTTCCTACTAGCACCACCTGGAAAGCCCCAAAGACAGTCTAGGGGCTTAATAACAAATGCAGCTTCTCAAATCTCACCCCTAAATATTGATGTTGGTCACAGGGCATCAAATATTTCCACAAGCTCCTCGAGTGACTTAAAAGCACATCTAACTAACTTTGACACAGTTCACATAGCTGAGAATTATTTGTGTTTCTCTGCAGATGAGAATAAGACTGGTCCTTCTCTTTGGGAATGTAATTCATTTATTTAATGTAATCATATGATTTAAATCTACTTTACTATTTGTTTTCTAGGTGTATCACTCTTTCTTCTCGTTTCCTGCCTCCTTTCACATTGTTATTCTATTTAGTAAATTTCAATTCAGTCATTCATTTTTATGCCTTCACTATTGTTTTAATGCATATATTTGGGAATAGAACATATATCCTTAACTCATAATAGTCTGATGTTAGAATCTTATCATTTCCCAAAGAATGAAGACTTTTAGAATACAGTAGTTCCACTTAACATCCCTCTGGATATTTATGTCATCACTGTCATGTAATTTGGGGGGCTTCCCAGCTGGCTCAGTGGTGAAGAATCCACCTACCAATGCAGGAGATATGGGTTGGATCCCTGGGTCAGGAAGATCCCCTGGAGGAGGAAATGACAACCCACTCCAATACTATTGCCTGGAAAATCTCATGAACAGAGGAACCTGGTAGGCTACAATCCATGGGGTCCCAAAGAGGCAGACACAACTTATCACATCATGTAATTTAATTCTGCATATATCATAAACCCAGCAGGACATTGTTATTATTACTCTTTTGTGTACTCAATAAATCTGCCCACAGAGGACCATTTCTACTGCTCTTCATTCTTTCATGCATTTCTGCTCTTTCATTTACAATCATTTTCACTCTGTCTAAACTCCCTTCAGGGTTTATTTTAGAGCAGATTTGCTGGTAAAAGAATTCTCTGTTTTTGCTTCTCTGAAAATGCCTCTATATCAGTTTCACTTTCAAAGTGTATTTTTGATGGTTATAAAACTGTGAATTGGTAGTTGATTTCTTTCTGCTCTTTATTACATTGCCATCTGACCCTACGGTTCTCAATAGAGAAGTAGTACTTACTGTTTCTCCTTTGAGGAGACGGATGGTTTTCCTCTGGCTGTGTTTAAGATTTCCCCTTCTGTTTTTAGCAAGTGGCAGTTTCATTACAATGTAATTAAGTGTATTATTTCCTTGTTTTTATTATGCTGGGAGTTCTTGAATCTGCATCTTGATGTATTTTATCATCTTTGGGGGAAAAAACTTCAGTATCTCTTCATATTCTGCAATATATTCCCTTTCCTCTCTTTTAAAAACTTTGATTATACATATTTTAGACCTTTTCACCATATTCCATATTTTCTATTTTTTTCCCCATATTATGTTTTTTTCCCCCATGCTTCAGGATGAAGATTTTCAACAAATCTGTTTTCTTCCTTGTCTAAATTGCTATCATACCAATCTCTGTTTTTAATCTTGCCTCTTTTTTTTTCAATTTTAGACTGTTCATCTGATTCTCTTTATAAATTGTATTTCTCTGGTAAACTACTTCAACTGTACATCCTTCTAATTAACATATTAATTATTTCAAAGTTTGTCTCCGGTCACGTCAAACCTAGTTTCTTCAGGTCTTTCCCGGTTGTCTTTTTTTTCACGGCTTGGTTTTTGGTTCTTGGCTCTGCTGCTGTTATGTCTGGTACCTTTGTAGGAAAGTCCGATATCTAATTTGAAAATTTTACTGTCTCTTGATGTTATCTTTTCCTAAAGAGTACATTCTTCCACCAGCCACTGTGGGAGGGCCAGATTTCTGTAATCAAATCTGGGATTAAGTTCATTTCCAGTCTTAATTAGGTCTGGCTTATTTTGGTTTGAACTTACTCCCAGAGTCATTTGAGAGTCTCAGCTGAAAGACTTGCACATTTCCAGGACCCCTGTTTTCTGAGCCTTGACCTCTAATATCTGCTGTTAATGACAACATGATGCTGAGGAACACTCTGCTCATTTAGCTTCTCTGCAGCCCACCTTCTGCTTGGTTTCTGAGCATCTCATTCTGTGCAGCTTAGGAATCGGCAAATACCTTAAGAGGAAAAAATACTTTATGTAAAAATACACACTTGTAAAATTCTGAAAATTACTTTAACACTGTGCTTCCAAAAATGGCTTGGGCTTCCCAAATGGTGCTAGTGATAAAGAACCTGCTTGCCGATTCGGGTTCTATACCTGGGTCAGGAAGATCCCTGGAGGAGGGCATAGCAACACACTCCAGTATTCTTGCCTGGAGAAAGGAGAAACCCACAGACAGAGGAGCATGGTGGTCCAGAGTCTCAAAGAGTCGGACATGACTGAAGTGATTTAGCACTTTCCAAAAATGATAATTATAACAATAGCAGTTTGGCACCGATATATAGTGTTTAGAGCTAAGCTCTACAGCCAGAACATCTGGGTTCAAATCCTGCCTTTGTCCTGAACAGTTGACCTAGGGTAAGTCATTTAACCCCTTGTGGTCAGAGTTGTCCTGTCTATAAAGTGGAATTGATAAGAGTATCAACCCCATGGGATGGAAGGGAGAATTAGACATATTAACAAACATGAAACACTTGGAACCCAAGATCGTATGTCTAGGAAAGTGTTCATTAATCAAACAAAACAGTGAGCTGGACAGATTGACTCTCTAAACTGATTTCAGCCCACAGGCACCATTTTGAAGCATCTGCCCTGGTCTAATCTTTCTCTGCAGATGGGGGCATTTGGGGCACAGAAAGGGGAGGGGCCCTGCAAACATAGAGCTGGTTACTCCTAAGACTGGGTCCAGGGATGGAATTTCCTCTTGAGCATGTTATCGATTAAATCTGTGCCCTGGAAGCCAAGCAGCTAATTTCCGTAGAAGGCAGAGGTGACAAAGCCCTCTCAAACTGTGGATAAATCTCTAATTGCCACGTCTGCCCCGACTTGGTTGTGATCGTTAGCAGAGCCCCTCGTGCTCCGGCTGAGAGAGGAGAGGGAGGCCAGACGTATCACCGCTCATCTAAATTTTTAATAATGCTCCAATCTTCAGATCATCGGGTAATCAAACCCAAATTAGCCTGATACTCAGAGCCAAGAATAACAAGGGGAGTGAAAGAGAAAAATGTTTCTTTAATGAAATTTTCATCAATGCAGATTCCTCATTGCATATTAAGGTCTTGGCTTGAAGCCAGCATCAGAGTCGACTGCTGTGACATTGACCTTTGTCCCTCGGGTGGAGTCTGGCTGCACCAGCTTCCTGATGACACAGGTGGCCGTCCTTGCAGCTCAAATGGAGGAGGCTCTGGAGCCGGGGCCGGTCGGCCCAGGCCCCTCAGTCCTTTCCAGAAGGTTTCTCTGCACCTTAGCCCCTCCTGGACCCCACCTGCCCCCCGAGACCCCCACACCTTACTCAGCAGCACCTCTGTTTGCCCAGCTGCTGGGGACAGATCCTCAGAGGTGACCTCGGTTCGTTTGTTTTCCTCTCACCTGCCCTGTCCCTCCAGCAGCACATCCACCAGCCTGACCTTCACAGGGAAACCCCGAGGCCGGGCGTGGTGACCCCGCCCCAGCGTGGCCTCCTCCCGGTCAGGCTGCCTGCCCTCGGCCCGACGGTCCGTGTAAACCACACTCAGAGCCCGGCCCTCCTCCACTCAGACCCGGCAGTGCTCAGGTCACACACACAGTGAAGCCAGCGGCCCTTTAGGGGTCTGCAGGGCGAACACAGACCCGGCCGTCTCCTCCCTGACCCCAGGCCCACCACCGCCCCGGTCACCTCCCCGCAGCCACCCCGGCCCCCGGCCCCTCACACCCGCAGGTCCTGCCCCGGCCGTGCCCCCAGCCTGGAGCCCCTCCCCGGGACCCACGAGCCCAGGTCGTGTCTCCAGGACCCCTGTCCCGTGTGACCATCTCGGCAGGTCTCCCGCAGCCTCTCTGGCTCCTCGCACCCCCGCGGCTCCTCCTGCTGCGCTCTCCTCTCTGCGGCGGTCACCCCCAGGCCGCACGTCCCGGCGTTCTCAGGCTGCGCGCCTCCTGGCTGAGCGGAGAGCTCCGGGCACAGGGACCAGCTTGCTGTCCTTCCCGCTGCCCAGGGGAGGGCTGAGCACAGGGCGGCGTCCCGCACGACTGGCTGGGCGAACGCTCACACGAAGGGCAGGGCCTGTCATGGTCTCTAGATCAAGTTCACAGGGTTAACGGAGCACCCGCCAGGCACGGGGCTGGGTCAGGCCCTGGGATGCCCCAGAGAGCGAGAGAGGCAGGGCCCTGCCCTGCCCTCCAGCATCTGGACGGACTCGGAACGAGCCAGCACGTGGGGACCAGGCAGGGCAACAGAGCCCCTGGGCCCATGCTCCTTTGAAGGGCTGTCTGAGCTGAGCTCCAGAGAAAAAAAATCCTTCGCAGGAAGACGCTTCCTGGAGCCTCCAAAAGGAGCCAGCCACCCACACCTTGATTCCAGCCTTCTGGCTCCTGAACTGGGAGGAACCGGTCACCCTTGTTAAAAGCCACCCAGTTTGTGGTAATTCGTGAAGACCGCTCTGAGAAACTCATGCAGAAGCCACTAGAAGCTTCTCAGCAGGGAGGACCTGGTCTGATGAGTGTTTTTAAAGGCTGCCTTCTGGCTGTGACAGGCAGGGAGTAATGTTTCTGTCCCTGAGCTCAATTCCTGAGGGATCTGCCTCTCCCAGTTCCTGCCTCAGGCCCTGCCAAGAGGTGACGGCAAATTCGGGGGTTCACCTGCTCTTCACACCCAGACCTCCCCACCCTCCAGGTCCCTGCCGGTTCCACGCTGTCTCTGTCTCCTGTCACTGCAGCTCTGAGCCCCTTAGCCTCTGGCATATCCCTGTCTTCTGTCCCTGTTTTCCTCAGTGATGTGTCAAAGGGTAGGAGGAGTCCCCACAGCCACCCATCACCCCAAAACACGCCACGCTGAGCTCCTCCTAACACAGCAGGAGCTTCAGCCTCAGATGGGAGCAAACCCCTCTTTCCTCCTGAGTCTCTGCTCACCAGTCTGCAAAACGAACAGGTTTGACTCAGTAATCTCCAAGGTCTGACTCGAACATTCTCCAACTTAGATATTTAGCTTAGAATTCCTAAGATTCCATTCTTGGAGTCTTCTCACTTATCCAATTATGCACCAAATGCACGTCAAGCACTTACTGTGCAGTTGGCGCTGTTCTTGGAGCAGGAATCTAATAGCAAACAATGTCCCTTCTCTCTTGCAGGTGACATTCCTGTGGGTGCAAATGACCATAGAAGGTATAAAACGAGTAAATCAACTTCAGATGGTGACGAGGTCTGTGCAGGGCGGGGGATGGGCAGGGACATATCACAGGGATGCACAGCCTTCTTCAGAGGATGCTCAGGGTTGTTTCCTGAGCAGGTGACACCTGAGCAGAGAATGGAAGGTCATGGGCAGGAGCATGGGGGCGGAGCAGCATGTGCAAAGGCCCTGAGGCAGGAGGGCTCCAGGTACTGGAGGAAGAGCCAGAGGCCAGTGGGGCTGGAATGGAAGGCATGAAGTGGGTGGGAGGTTCGGGGGACCCTGCAGGAATCAGGCTGAGCCTGGTGGGATGCAGTGAGGGGTGGTGCTCCCTTTCTCCCGGGTGCAAATGGGAAGTCACTGCAATGTGTCCTCAGGGGTGGCAGGGTGGTCTTTGTGTTTACCGAGATCACGCTCCCTCTGGGTGCCGGCAGAGGGTAGATTTCTGGGTGGGGAGAGGAAGGGGCAAGAGGACTGGGGGAGGCGGGGGGCAGCTGCAGTGACCATGGCGGGAGGGAGCTGCCGACTCTGCTGAGGGCAGGGCAGGGCAGGGCAGGGAGAGGGGCGGACAGGCTGGAGTGTGTTTGACTTTAGTGCATTTGCTGTAGCTGGAAGAATAGGGAAACCCCAGGATTCATGGATGGGTCACTGGCCAGAGTGACTGGCTTTTGGAGGCAGCATTTACTGAGAAGGGGGCACTGGGTCATCTGAGCTTTGCCGAGAATTTGCCAGATCTGAGAGCCTCAGCAGCTCTGCCTCCCAAGAATCTGGGAAGCCCCTCAGGACCATCTGGGGGCTGCAGGGTGATGAGTGCACAGGGACATGCGTGCTGGTCACCAGCAGTGACTTCAGCCTGAGGATGGACCCGGCACAGATGTGGGGGCCGCAAGAAGCCTGGCACCCAGGGCCACCTGGACCGAGCCCAGCGCAGCCCAGCGCAGCCCAGCGCAGCCCAGCCCAGCCCAGCCCAGCCCAGCCCAGACTCACGGAGGGAACTGCGAGGGGCCCTGAGATCCTTCTAAGAGCTTCACCTCCACTCCCTCCACAACCCCCAGCCACCACAGCAGGAATCCTGGTGGTCAGTCCTAACAGAATGCCTCATGGCTGCCACTGGGCTTGAATGAGGTGTTGTTTCAGCCAGCCTCCTCCAGGGGCCTGGGCTACAAACAGGGGGATGTTTAATGCAANCCCCCAGCCACCACAGCAGGAATCCTGGTGGTCAGTCCTAACAGAATGCCTCATGGCTGCCACTGGGCTTGAATGAGGTGTTGTTTCAGCCAGCCTCCTCCAGGGGCCTGGGCTACAAACAGGGGGATGTTTAATGCAAGACGATGTCACGGCTTCAGATGCTCAGCTGCATCAAGCACACACTTTCCGTTAGTCCAGCTGCTTTACTGCTCAGAAGACATAGGGTCTTCATTTCCTACAGCGAGGCTTGTTCTCAGGGCAGATTGAAAGAAAGGAAGAGAAAACGAGGGAGGGAAGGAGGAGAGAAAAAGGAAGAAGAAAGGGAGGAGAGAAGCATGAGAAGGGAGGAAGAAGACCTTCAGCTCAAGTCTGTTCCGATGCTCCACTGACCAGACACCCACCATCCAGCCAGTTTTGCTTGTTACGTTTTTGAGACATTAGTGTTGGTGTCACGTGTTAGGCACACAAACACCCTTCTATGAACTCAGCCTTCGCCAGCCTTTCCCTTTTTGACGCATCGGTAATGTTTTCAAATCAGCAGCAGCAACTCCCTTCCGGCTGTAATAATCACCAGTATGACAACCCGTCAGGCTATGGCCCTGATCCACGGCGTTTGCGATGTTGCGTCCCCATCACTGGGGCAGCCCCTCCAGGACCCATGATGGAGATCCTGCCCTCGGCCCCGCTCCCAGAAAAGGAAAGTCCAGCTGTGGAGGACTTTCCCAGGCGGACAGTGGCCTGGGCGGCAGGATGCAAGCCCAGCCCCTTGTTGTCCGCCAGCCCCATTCTCTCTAAAGAGGCAGCCTGATGGATTGAGCTGTCTCATGATCTGGACAAATAGACAATTTGTTCCAGGTTGGCCTTGGCCTTCAGATGACTTGACCTGGAAGTATTGATATAGAGGGTCTGCAAGGAAGGTGGGACTGACTTTCCTTGCTGAGTCCAGTTTCCAGACGGAGCTAGAGCAGGAACCGGGCCCAGGGCGCTCCACCCGGCCCTGCAGGTGAGACCTGCGCTGCCCACCGCCCCTCAGGCAGTCACCTGCCCTGCAGCCTCGGGGTCAGAACCGCAGGGGATGGACCTGCTCGCTCATGGTGGTGCCTCCTTCCCCACAGACACAGGCAGTTGGTCCTCAAGGTGCATCTCAACAGCACCCAGGAGCCAAAGTCAGCCTGTGTCTAAGAACCTCAGGCCTCCTTGCTGTGGCGTCATTGCACGTGTTCCCTGGGGGAAAAAAAGGATTATGACCAAAAAAGTGCATTATGGACAATGCTATAGGGTTTCCTTGATTATTACACAGACACACTTATTCAAAGCTCTGAGCCATCATTGTTCACTTTGAGCAGAGCCCCAGCTTCAACGAAGAAGTGATTTTGCATTCTTGGCCGAGATCCTGCCTTATCTTTCTCTCAAGACAATCCTAGTCCTTGTGACTTCAGCTTATGAAAACCACAGGTTGGAAAGACATGAGTGTTTGAAGTTCTTTTTTTCCCCCCTAAGATACACATATTGTGATAGGTATTGCAAAGGTTCATTTGTGTGCCTCTGGATAAAAGCAGATTTCAGACACTAATAGCAGATATGATGGCAAGTACTTATTTAGGGGCCATTGGGGAAGTGGATATGAATTATTCTTTCTTTTATACAAAACTTTTGTGTTGTGACAGCAAATTCTGAGGCAAATAAGAAAGGGCATGAGCATAGCTCAAAGAAGGAAAAATGACTGTTTTTTAAAGAAATATGTAAACAGTAAGAGAAAGCCTAACAAACTGTGTTTATGGCTACCAAATCTTGCCAAAAGTAAAATGATTTTTAAGGACATGCTTAAAACGTAACCAGTGACTTTGAGGGTATCGTGTTCAAGTGTCTTTAGTGAGGACTTCCGTGGCAGTCCAGTGGTTAAGACCACAGGCTTCCACTGCAGAGGGCGCAGGTTCAATATCTGGTCCAGGAACTAAGAGCCCACTTGCCACACAGTGAACCGAAACAAAGTTTTCAGTGGCTTCCACAATGAGACCACCCAGAAATTAAAGCAAGTATTTAAGAAGGAATTAAGAAGGAATGGAGAAAGAACTGCCAACCCACTCCAGTATTCTTGCCTGGAGAATCTCATCAACAGAGGAGCCTGGCAGGCTACAGTCCATGGGACCGCAAAGAGTCGGACGCAAATCCATCGACTTAACACACACTCACAGTGGCCAAGGCACTGTTCATAGCTTCAGCCTCAAAAAAAAAAAAAAAAGAAAAGAAAAGAAAGAAAATTGGCTTATCGGATGTGATTAGGTTTAGCTAGAAATAAATTCTAATTTGGCCCACTTCAGTTGGAATTTGTGATGATCTTTGGGAGCAAAGGAAATTCACCTGAGGATATATTCCCATATAATCTCACACCCTGGACTGCTTTCTTTAGCAGGACTATTTGGGCCATCCAGGTTTATTTCTCTCTCCTCTTGACAGCTCTCTGATTTCCCTGGATAGCATGATGCACCGGAGAGCTTTATGATACCTTTTAAATTCTCTATTTTATGAAGAGAAAGAACAATGATGAACACATGGGTACTAACAGAGATGAAGAGCACACTCACTTTTGAGTTGGCTTCATATGCCCTGCAACAACATGCAGGATTTGAGTTGACTCAAAAATTCCTCTGGGAATTTTTATTTATTTTCTCTGCAAGTGATTCACTTCATTACCTGAAAACTGGGTTCGCCTCTTGGTGTAGGCATCAAGCCAAAAGATGGCATCAAGCCAAAACATACAATCAAGCCAAAGAGCGGGAGAAGGAAGGGTTTATTACTTGCAGCAAGTAAGGAGAACACTGAGGATCTTTCTCAAAGCAGGGTCTCCCCAGCAGCAAAATTGGGGAAGCTTTAAACTAAGGGTTCATGCATATTCATGAAGGGGCAAGGGTGTGTGCATATTCATGGTGGGGCTAAAGCAGAGAAAAATTCCGCATAGACTCGGGGCAAAGGTATGCAGAGTCCAGGCTCTCACTGACTAAAGTAACGAGAGTCAGCAAAGATCACCATCATCACTCCTTTCAGTTCAGTTCAGTCCAGTGGTTGAGCACTCAGAGTGGGATTTGGATTCTATAAAACAGCTCCAGAATGTGTTTCAGGCTAATCTTTACCTTCAAAACAGAACTGAGAGTCTCTATAACAGATAGTCTCCAGTATGGTCAGGCTTTCTCCCTGGGCTGGTAAGAGAGGTTTGTTTTTACACTCTTTTGTCCCCTTAGAATCATTAACTACGGAGACCTATTTTTCTTCAAGGGCAAACACAGTGGCCAGACTTGGATCACAAAACAGCTTAGGTCCAAGATGGCCTTACTTTTGTCAAGAAAGCCAAGCCTCATTCCCTTTCCCTGGGAATCCCCTACCCGACCCAACCCATGTCAAACATAGTGCCAACTCATTTTAAAGTGTTTGCCATTAATGAGGGCCACTGCCCGGCCTCATGTTCCTGTACTTTCCTTTAAGCAGCTGGCAGCATTTTTATAATAGAGAAGTTATAGATCTTCACTAATTGAGAAACTATTTCTAAGAAATCCACTGGTTGATCTGTTACCAGTATTTTTTTTTTTTTTGAAGACTGCTTTACAGAAGCATTTCCACATCCTCCAACTCGGAGTGATAGTAGTTCATTCAGATTGTGGCTGAAATGGTGACGATGGTAGGGATGGTGGGGATGAATAAGATGGTGACTTTGATGATGTGGTGGTGCCTGTTCTCCACACATTGGGAAACACTGGTTAAAGATGGAAGGCAGTTTTTAGCTGTAGATGGTTTAATACAAAATATTCCTTTCACATTTTAATTCCTTGGCACACCTGGCTACAATTTTAGCCTCATTAAGGTATTTATAGGTAATCATATAAGAACCTAATTTGAGAACCTTAATGAGTCAGAAACACATGAACCCAGATGGGTCCTACCGACCCAACATGAAAGTCAGGTTACTGAGTCAAGGTGGCTTGAACGGCATTCCATAAGTGGCTGTCATGGAGGACATGTGTCTCAGAGAAGCATCATCTCAGCCCAAAAGGGATTATTAGGGAATTTCTGAGTTGGGTCAACTGTGGAGCTTTCGGAGAAAGAAGTCTGCCTAAAGACACACCATGTGGGTGAATCCCCTTCTTTAAAAATGAGCCCTTCTTTATCTGCTATCAGTGGAAATTAAATTCTACCGTGTTCATCACACCATGACTAGACATCAGCCTTCCCAGGAGCATCTCAAGACGGGCTCACCAGGCGGAGGCTTGCTCTTGCCTTCTGTGGCAGGGACCACAGTCTCTTGGACTGTAAGACTCATAAAGCTTATCAACCAAGTTCACAAGCCATCTCAGTGAGCCGGACTAGTATCCATTGACCTGTGTCTACATGGGTGACCAGGAGGAGAACACAGAGAAAGAGTCAGCTAGCCTGGGAGCCACTGCACCTTATTTCCCCTTTTTTTTTTTCTTCCAAAATATATAAATAACTCATACAACATTTTCACCCATCATCTAAGACAAGAATGAGATGGGTAGAGAAACGAATATATTAATCAGGCCCCACTCACAGACCTGCTTCTTTCCTTAGTGACTGTAATTTGGGTGCTGCAATTTTCAAAGTCAGTAAAATACTAAATAGAGGCATGTCAGCTGGTATCAAATGGAGCCCCAAAATAACATTGCTGGGAATGGAGCACTTGATAAAATATTCCTAAAGAGTGTCAAGCTACATAATGAGGCTTTTTTTTTAACAACAAACTTGGCAGAATTTCCTCCAGTTTTTAGCTTTCCAAGTATGATTTTTATTCCAAAAATGCTTTTATGGTTGCAAAGTGAGCTTACCGCTTACCTTCCCCCTCTGCTGAATTGTCTCTTTTTACATTTTGCAGCTGATTTTAAATATGAGATTGATGACTTTTTTAGTGCTGAGTTACGAGAACAATAGTGGTCAAATTTTCAATTAATGTGGGCAAAACTCCCATGTGGGAGTCTGGATCTAGTAAACAGGCAAAATTCAGTATCTTCCTTAAGAGACTAGAAACAACAAACGCTGTTGAGCAAAAGAATGTCTGTGCTCCCCAGGAACAGTCATTCTCTTGTAGGTTTATTCTGGCAACGGGCAAAGGGAGTTGGGGCTGGGTGCAGGGGGGGAGGGGTTGTTCAATTCTCAGGTGGATCAAATGTGCTATGAATCAGAATCAATATCTGGTTCTTAAGGTCTTAGCACCATCCATTATCCTTGAACCTGAGAACAAGTCTTCAGTAGATTCTTTCTGAGAGGAAATTACCCTAAGAATCAGGAGAGGACAGATTTGGGTGTAGGCTGGGATGGCTGAACAAGAAGAAAAGTGTTACTTTTGTGGGGAAAAAAAAAAAAAGCTGTTATGGGCTGGATTGTCAACTCCTTCAAAAGATCTTATGTTGAAATCCTAACCTCTAGTACCTCAAAATGCATGCGTGCTTAGTCCTCAGTCGTGTCTTACTCTTTGTGACTCCATGGTTCCTCTGTCTGTGGGGTTCTCCAGGCAAGAATACTGGAGTGGGTTGCCATGCCTCCTCCAGNTCTGGCAACGGGCAAAGGGAGTTGGGGCTGGGTGCAGGGGGGGAGGGGTTGTTCAATTCTCAGGTGGATCAAATGTGCTATGAATCAGAATCAATATCTGGTTCTTAAGGTCTTAGCACCATCCATTATCCTTGAACCTGAGAACAAGTCTTCAGTAGATTCTTTCTGAGAGGAAATTACCCTAAGAATCAGGAGAGGACAGATTTGGGTGTAGGCTGGGATGGCTGAACAAGAAGAAAAGTGTTACTTTTGTGGGGAAAAAAAAAAAAAGCTGTTATGGGCTGGATTGTCAACTCCTTCAAAAGATCTTATGTTGAAATCCTAACCTCTAGTACCTCAAAATGCATGCGTGCTTAGTCCTCAGTCGTGTCTTACTCTTTGTGACTCCATGGTTCCTCTGTCTGTGGGGTTCTCCAGGCAAGAATACTGGAGTGGGTTGCCATGCCTCCTCCAGGGGATCTTCCCCACCCAGGGATGGAACCCAGGTCTCCTACATTGCAGGTGGATTTTTTTTTTTTTTTTTTTNTGAAAGTCGCTCAGTCATATTACTGGAGTGGGTAGCCTTTCCCTTCTCCAGAAGATCTTCCCAACTCAGGGATAGAACCCAGGTCTCCTACATTGCAGGTGGTTTTTTTTTTTTTTTTTTACTATTTGACCCACCAGAGAAGACTCAATACCTCAGAATAGGACTGTATTTAAAGACAGTGTCTTTACAACTCATGTTAAGCGAGGTCATTTGGGTGGGTCCTAACCCAATAAGGGCTTCCCTGGTAGCTCAGCTGGGAAAGAATCCGCCATGCAGGAGACCTGGTTCAATTCCTAGGTCGGGAAGATCCACTGAAGAAGGGAGCGGCTACCCATTCCAGTATTCTGACCTGGAGAATCCCATGGACTGTATAGTCCATGCGGTCACAAAGAGTCGGACACGACTGAGTCGGACACACTTTGCACTTCAACCCAGTGTGACTGTGTCCTTGTAAGAGATTATAGACCTGCACGAAGGGAAGACCATGTAAATAAAGACACAGGCAGTCTACAAACCTAAAAAAGGCCTTCAAAGAAACTTCCCTGCTGATACCTTGTTCTTGAACTTCTAGCCTCCAGGAATGTGAGACTATAAATTTCTGCCATTTAAGCCCCCTGGTCTGTGGCACTTTGTTACGGCCTCCCAAGCAAATGAACACAATAGATACCTTGCCTTTAACTGGGATTCTAGTCTCTGACAGCTGACATTCCTTACAGGTATGCAGCCCATGAGGGAAATATGACCTGTTTTTATGTCAAAGTCAAGAACGAGAGCCATTTGAATTTGAGTGCAAATGTTCCATTTGCACCTGGTCAGATAGGGCTTCTGTAAAATGCGTTGCCCCCAAAGAGTTCCAAATGATTCATAATCTTCAAGAATGACAACAAGAAAGTGACTGTCTTTTACTAGTATTTGAAATGCCCCTGCCCCAACTCCCACTCAAGGGACAGAAGCCTAAGCGGGTTGTGATCACGCTCCAATGTCATCATCGAATCCTGTCAAAACTGAAAGTGATTGAAAAGTTGGGGGCATCCGGGCAAATGCCTCAGCCTGTGGGTATTTCCTCAAGTCAGGGCTCCAGTCGGAGGGAAAACCACCGGCCACCTTTCTCTCCATCTTCTCCCTCTTGATTGGATTATGAAGAGATGACTGTGGGATGGAGAGGAGCGGGGAGGAGCCCAGAAGTCAGCCTGTTCAAAAACACATTAGTCACTCAAGTCCTGGCGGTGATGGGTATTGATTTCTCCTCTGGCTGATGTGCTGGGACTCAGAGCCCTGACTCCAGAGGGCTTAACCCGAGCCGCCCCGAGTGCCCTGGCTCTAGAGGGCTTAACCTGAGCCGCCCCGAGTGCCTTGGCGAGGCTCTGACTGCTCGCAGCCTGCCCTCCTGCAGTTTTTGTTCTAGAAGTAAATAGTGGAGGCTCAGTGGTAAAATCCATCTGCCAGTGCAAGAGACGTGGTTTCTATTCCTAGTTTGGGAAGATCCCCTGGAGAAGGGAATGGCAAACCCGCTCCAGTATTCTTGCCTGGGAAATCCCATGGACAGAGGAGCCTGGTGGGCTACAGTCACAAAAGAGCTGACTTAGCGACTAAACAGCAACGCAAGTAAATAGAGGCATGGACAAGGAATAAACTAACTTTGAGAGTTTTGGGGTCTCTGTCCCTAAAGTCACCCTGTCTCTAAATGCAAACTTCCCTCTACAAAGAGAATTACTAAGGTCTGTAACTAAGGGCTTTTCCTGCTCCAACGCAGCTCACCCTCACAGCTGCCAGTGAACTTGAGGATGGTGTGAGAACACAGTCGATGCCAGGTGCAGAATGAGATGATGACAAAGGCTGGCCTAAGTTGACCGACGACCCCGGCATGGGGGTGAGACGGCAGAGGACGGACTTTCCCGGCTTGATGTTCAGTCCACTTCCAAGGCACTCACTTCTCTGTGCTTCTGTTGCCCCTGTGAAGTGATTTGCAGCCACAACTGCAGCTATTAATCCTCTCACTCCCTGCCTAGAGGGTGATGTGATGTATTTGCACTCCCAGCAGGAGAGGTGAACCCTTGCAAAGAAATCTCAGCTCCAGGGACTAAGCACTGGTTTGAGCTCTGAAAGTCACCGCAGGCTCTGCCATGAACAGCCTCTGTGGCGCCCCAGCGGGGAACGTGCCTGCAACTCTCCCGGCCCTAAACCTTCCTCTTCCTTCAGGCGCTGGGGGCAGATTCTTCCAGCATTTTCCCCTTGCCAGTCTCAGAGCCAGGAACTGATTCTACCTCTGGAGCCTGAGTGCGGCCATGGATGAGATCTGTGCCATCAGGGAGATGGGTGAGTGAGCCCCTGCCCGCACAGAGCTGCTGACCCTCGACTCTGTAGAGAGGCTCCCAGTCTGACCACTCCTGCCTCAAGGGCATGTTTCAGAATGCTTTCTCGAACGTCTTTTGATCCCCCTATTAATACCACTCACGTCCACGTAATACTTCAAAAGGATCGTAGCTGCAAAGGTACACTTTGGAGAACCTGCCCAGCATGAAAGAATCTCCAGCTTCTCTTCACCCTGCCTCTCAGCTGCCGTCCCCTCTGGACCTCGCAGCCCTGTTGGGGGCGGAAGCCCAAGTGAATACCCAAGGAGCACACCCTGATGAACCCCAAAGGGTATCTTAGAAGCAGGATCGTGTGGAAATCAGGAGGACTACTGTCTTACTCTCTGAGGGCTGAAGACAGTTTTCTTCCTTGTCCCACAACACCCGGGGAGCTAACAGAGCTGCCAATAGCCAGGAAATACGCGGCCCCTCCGGGCCGGGAACTCAGCACTCGCCAAGCTCAGCGCCATTCATCACGGGGAGCCTGTCTCTCGGGTGTCACAGCCAAGCTGGCCGCTCAGCTTGCCGCTCCTTGGTTATCTCCCAGAAACAAATTTCCTTAAATTGACTCTGCAGAATCTCATTCCACAACTTGCCATCATTTCTAATGAATGTAAATTTCCATACGAATTTTTTAAATTGGCCACCAGCATCACAGTTTTACAGCTTCCGTGGTATAAATTTTACAAGTTTTCCAACCTGCATATATCAAAAATGAAAAGACCTGAGCTTAAAAGCAGAAGAACTGAATCATCCTGTTCTCCAGCGCTCAGAAAAGCATTTAATTGGAGTAATCAACATATGGTCGTAAAAATGCTTTTATCATCACTTTAGAATATTCACTTGGAAGGATGCTCAGCTGAAGACCTATTGATGGATCAAATATTTAACCAAGTACTTTTTTGAACAACTACCCTGTGCAAAACACTGCTAGATGTGATGAAGTGTGCAAAGAAGTATAATGAGATTCCATTAAATGAGGCAAATAATGACAAGTTCCTGCCATGCACTGAGAATCCTGCTAGACTCTGAGACACACACAGATCTGATCAATGCAGGGACGATGGAGCAAAGCAGTCCATCCACTAAGCGACCCTAATGTGATAAAGCCTTCATGTAAAGGAGGAGATGAGGTCACGCTGGACGCAGGTGAAGGTCGGAAGTGTCTTCATTTCTGCAAGTTGGCTCAAGGGGACTGCAGTCAGGGTGTGAGCATCGTGGGTAAGCACGGGCCCTGGTTCAGAGCCCTCAGGACGAAGCCATCTCTGCCCACGTGAACAGGACATAGAAACACTCTGTCCCTCAGGTGCCCAGTCTCCGAGAACTGTGCCCTTGGAACTCATTCATCGTAAATGAGATAGTGCGAGTCCAGAGATGCTGAGAGCTGTGTCTGGAGCACAGAGGGGAGGTGTGGCTGTCACTCCTGCCGGGTCACAGCAGGCGTCCACCAAGCAGGACCCCCTCCTGGTGAGAGGGTCCCCCGGGAGGCCCGGTGTCTGCGGCTGAGCCCCCCTCTGTGACCAGGAGGTGGAAATCGAGGGCGGGGCTGGGAAGCATGTCCTGGGCCTTGACAAGCCTGGGCTGCCCAGAGGGCCTCCCAGCCCCTCCTGTGTCCAAACCCCTGACCTGGGACCACCAGTGCCCGGTCAGCACCGCTCCCGTGGCTGGGTCTTCATTTCCTGCCCCAGAGCCCCTGATGTCCCTGGCTCATCGCTACTTGTCCCTCAGGTCCCAGCTCAGATGCCACCTCCCCAAGGACCCCTTCCAGGGTTCCTCAAGGTTGGGGATTCTGTCCTGGGGCCTTCTCACCATCACCCTCGGTCATGACAAGCCCAGGGGACAGGAAGGGGGGACCCCTTCCCCACTGTGTCCCCCATGCCCAGAACAAGGCAGGGCTCAGGGAGCCGGAGCTGAGGGATCAAGGATGGAGCGGGGACACAACGGGACCAGGGCAGTGGTGACTGCGGCCCCACGGGACGCGCCTGGGCTCCACCCTCGCCAATATCCTCAGGCCCAGGTGGGTGGGGGCTTGAATTCTTCTGCTTTTCCAAGTTTCTGCAACTAAGAAGGCCTAATCAGGCCCTTGTACCCTCTGTCCCTAGCCCACTTTCCTGCCTCGCAGAGCCCCAGGCCTCCTGCCCAGAGAATTGCTTCCCACTTGAGAAGCCCTGAAAGAAGATCCCGGGACAAGCAAGTATGCGGCACCCACCGGACCGTTTTCCATCCTTCTTCCAGGTGACCCCTGGCCCCTCCTGCGGTTCAACCCTTACTGCCTCGGTCTGCCGGGGGGAGACTAGAAACAGGGGTCCAGCACTACTTGGGTTTCTCAGGCTGTACCAGGACTCTGAACCCACTGGCGGTTGTTCAGTTGCTCGGTCGTGTCCCAATGTTTGCAACCCAAGGGACTGCAGCACTCCAGGCTTCTCAGTCGTGTCTGGCTCTTTGCTCCTCCATGGATTGCAGCGCACCAGGCCTCCCTGTCCATCACAACTCCTGGAGCTTGCTCACACTCATGTTTATTGAGTCGGTGATGCCATCCAACCAGCTCATCCTCTGTTGTCCCCTTCTCCTCCTGCTTTCAATCTTTCCCAGCATCAGGGTCTTTTCCAATGAGTTGACTCACTGCATCAGGTGGCCAAAGTATTGGAGTTTCAGCTTCAGTATCAGTCCCTGCAATAAATATTCAGGATTGATTTCTTTTAGGACTGACTGGTTTGACCTCCTTGAAATCCAAGGGACTCTCAAGAGTCTTCTCCAATACCACAGTTCAAAAGCATCGATTCTTTGGTGTTCAGGCTTATTTATGGTCCAACTCTCACATCCATACATGACTACTGGAAAAACCATTGCTTTGACTATGTTCGACTGAGTTTTTAAAACTCAGATGCTAGACCCAGCTCAGAGGTTCTGATTGAGTGGGTCTGGGGGTGACAGGTGAAAACTGACAATTCTAACAGGGTCCCAGGAGGCTGATGCTATTGACTTTGGAATGACACCCTGAGAACCACGCTCTCCACTAAACCTGTCCACCCAAGATGGTGACCACTGGGTCAAGACTCACCTTCTCTCTGCCTCACTCGGGACCCCTCCTGTTTGCAGGGCACTGCAGGGTCGGGTAACTTGGTGCCCGGGCTCCGCCACCCTCAGCACCCCCCTTCACTCCTCCAGCTGCTCAGCCTCCTTGCTGCTCCTCCCCGAGGATCAGGGTCTCTCCTGCCTCAGGCCCTTTGCACCTGCTCTTCCTTCTGCTTGGGGTACTCTTCCCAGGGCTCGCTCACCTCCTCCGAGAGGCCATCCCTGCCCACTTAGTTGAGTTTGTCCATCAGCCCTGTTTCCTGTCTAGCATCTATCACCTCCCTACATGCCTTACAACAGTTGGATCAATGATTATTGCTTGTCCTTCAGAGTAGACAGCGATCTCCATGAGAGTGGGGACTTTGCTCGTCTCCCTGCCCC
>SJYV01049993.1:6578-16973 GCA_006410875.1 Neotragus pygmaeus
TTGTATTTCTTTATATATATATATATATATATATATATATATATATATTTACCCCTTTCTCTGTCTCTTTTCTCCTTCTGAAACCCTGTAATACAAATGTTGGTACACTTGAAATTTTCCCAGATGCCAAACTATCTTCATTTAAAATTTTTCATTTGTTTTTCTTTGCTGCTTGATTATTTTCCAGATCACTTATCCATTTCTGTATCATTTAATCTACAGTTGATTCCCTCTAGTGTATTCGGACACGACTGAAGTGACTTAGCAGTGTATTTTTAATTTCAGTTGTTGCGTTCTTTAGCTCTGACTGGTTCTTTCTTACTTTTCCTAAATCTTTGTGAAATTCTTACTGTGTTCCTACATTCTTCTACCAAGTTCAGTTAGTCTCCTTATGACCATTATTTTGAGGTCTTCATCAGGTAAATCACTTATCTCCATTTTATTAGGGCTTTTACTGCTGGAATTTTATCTTGTTCTTTTATTTGAAACATGTATCTCTGTCTCTTCATTTAGTTTGACTTTCTCTGTTTATGTCTATGAATTAGGCCAAACCACTGCCTCTCCTGGTCTTGGAGGTATATCCCATTTGTAGACTGTGCTAAGAGGCTTTGACAGGTTGTCTGAAGCTGAACTAGATGCCAGCGTGGAATATCCTGGGTTGCACCATACTGGGGCTGTCTTCGCAGGATGGCCGGGGCTGGAGGGAGCACAGGGTAGGTGGTTCCTGAAGTGTGCCATGCCTATTGCTCTCCAGAATGGCTGGAGTTAAAGCAGACATGGATTGGGAGTGGGGTCCCAGAGAAGGAGGGCTGTAATAGGAGTCAGCATAGGCCAGGGTTTCCAGCATGCACTGAGCTAGGGCCATTCCAGTGGAGCTGCTACATGCATGCATACTGAGTTGCCTCATTCATGTCCAACTCTTTGTGACCCGATGGACTGTAGCCCATCAAGCACCTCTGTCCATAGTATTCTCCAGGCAAGAATACCGGAGTGGGTTGCCATTCCCTTTTCCAGGGGATCTTCCTGACCCAGGATTCGAACCTGCATCTCTTATGTTACCTGCATTGGCAGCTGAGTTCTTACCACTAGCACTGCCAGAGCTGGAGTAAGTGCAGGCTTGAGGGGAGGGGTTGTCCTAGGGCACACCACATTGGGGCCACCTTGGAAAGATGGCTGATGCTGGGGCCGGCAGAGGCTGGGAAAACCAAAGTGTATGGTGCTGGGCCAACTTAGGGGAAGCTGTAGTTGGTTGGGGTCAAGTGCCTAGAATGTGCTGGGGTGACCTTGGCAGGCCAGTTTAGAGTGTTTGGACATATTGCCACCCATGCTATCAAAGGGAAGGAGGACAAAAATCATACTATCTCATGCCTCCAACCCTGGAGAAAATTCCAGCTGTGCCCCACCCATTTGGCAGGTGTTCAACAGTTAGTAAATGGATTTCCTTTATGTATAGCCCAGGTGATTTTTTAAACCACTGTTTTATTACTGTGCCCCCCAGGGTGGGCTAATCTGTGCATGGGCCCCTCAATGCATTTTTCCACATCAGAAATGGATTTCCTCATCATAACACATCTTCATTTTTCCTGCCAACCTCTAGGTGGTCACTCTATCATTTGTTGTACAGAAGCTGTTCAATCAGCCTTTAGTTCTTCTTTAGGAGGAATCACTTTATACAGATGTGTAGATTCAGTATCTGTATGAGAGGAGGTGACTGCAGGGTCTTCCTACACTGCCATCTTAGACTGAAAGCCTCCCACTGTTGTTTTTTTGTTTTTTTTAATTTCCCTTGCGTGTTTGCCTTTGACCCACAGGTTGTTTTATTGTGTGTCATTTAAATTCCATGTATTGGTGCTGTTTCTAGTCTTCCTTCTACTTCTGAGTTCTACCTTCATTCAAGAGTGGTCAGAGAAAATACTTTGTATGATTTGATTCTACTTAAATTTACTGAGCTTTATTCTGTGGCCTAATATAAAGTTCTAAAGAATGGTTCATGCACACCTGAGAACAAATATATTCTATTGTTGTTGGGTGAAGTCGTCTATGTGTTTCTGTTAGGGTGAGTTTGTTTTAGAGAGTATTGCTCACACCTTCTATTTCCATACTCATATGTATATGCGTACTCAGTCATATCTGACTCCTTGTGACCTCATGGACTGTAGCCCACCAGGCTCCTCTGTCCATGAGATTTCCCAGGTAAGACTATTAGAGTGGGTTGCCATTTTTTATATGTCAAATTGGCCGGGCCATGGAACCCACTTATTTGGTCAAAAATTATTCTTGATATCTTCATGAAAGTGTTTTTATGATGAAATTAACATTTAAATGTATAAAGTTTGAATAAAGCTTATTACCCTTCATGGGCTTTCCTTTAATGTGGGTGGGCCTCTTCTAATCAGTTGAAAGCCTTAATACAACAAGGGCTGATCTCTGAGCACAAAGAAATTCTTCCAGCAGACTGCTTTTGGACTTAAGCTGCAAATCTTTCTGAGGCTTCAGCCTTCTGGCCTACCCCATGAGCTTTTGGAAGCACCAATCTTCCACACTCACATGAGCCAATTCCTTAAAGTAAATATATGTATACTTATATTTACTATAAAGACATATATTTCTTTAAGTCATTAAATAAATACACAAACTTATAATTGGAATGTATGTTTGGAATAGACATATTCAGCAACTGGCAGAATCCTCACACTGGTTCCCTGACTTGTGAAGTGAAAGCTATTCTGGTATGAAAGGTAAAGTGAAAGCCACTAGAACCAACTTTACCTAAAAAAAAGTAAACCATGGGTAATTCTGTGTTTGCAGAGGAACCTCACAGATTAGTGCCAAGAAATTAAAAGATGCAGGGATATTGATTCCCATTCCCAACCAACTTGCCTATTTTAATTGTGCAGAAGACAGATGGGTCTTGGAGAATGACAGTGAATTCTAAGAGTTAGGCTTGCTTACAGAGGACTGAGGTGGTGACTTGAACTACAGCTGCTATACTAAATGTGGTTTCATTGCTTGACCAGATTAACTCATCCCCTGGTACCTGGTATATAGCTAATGGTCTGGCAAATTCTTGTTTCTCCATCCCTTTTCAAAAAAATCACTGGAAGCAGTTTTATTTCTGCTGGCAAGAGCAAAAATTAAACTTTCATTGTTGTATTTGAAGGTTATATCAACTCTCACCTGTATTGTTGCTGTTCAGTCATTAAGTCATGTCCAGTGCTTTGTGACTCCATGAACTGCAGCACGCCATGCTTCTAGGTCCATCACTAGCTCCCAGAGTTTGCTCAAACTCATGTCCATTGAGTCAATGATGCCATCCAACCATCTCATCCTCTGTTATCCCCTTCTTCTCCTGACCTCAATCTTTCTCAGCATCAGGGTCTTTTCCAATGCAACATAACTTGCAGGGATCTTGGTCACCTCCTCTTTCCACAATATATCACATTGGTTCATTATATTGATGATATTGTGCTGATTGGACCTAATGAGTGAGTAGATGCAACTACTCTAGACTTATTGGTTAAAACATATGTATATTAGAGGATGGGAAATAAACAACAAAAACTCAGGGACTTTCTACTTTAGTGAAACCTTTAGGGGTTTGATGGTACAGGGCAAGTTGAAATATCCTTTCTAAGGTAGGGGATGCATTGCTGCACATCTGGTCCCTCCTACAAGCAAAACAAAACAAAACAAAAAACAACCTAGGCACAAATCCTGGGAGTCTCTTTGCATTTTGGAAATAACTTGCTCCTCATTTGTATGTGCTACTCCAGCCCATTACCAGATGACCTGAAAAGCTATGAGTTTCTAGGGCCCAGAACAAGAGAAGGCTGTGCGATAGGTCCAAGCTGCTGAGCTAGCTTCTTTGTGCTCAAGTCATGTGAGCCAACAGATCCAATGGTGCTTGAAGGGGTGCTGATTGGAGACTTAGCAGCTCCCTATAAGTGAATCATAGTGAAAGTCCTCGGGATTTTGAAGCACAGCCCTGTCATTGTGGATAATTATTCTCCTTCTAAGAAACAGCATTTGGCCTACTACTGGGCCTTAGTAAAGATTGACGTTTAACCACAGACCACCAAACCATCATGCTGAAAGCAAAGGAAATACAAAATGGGTTATGTAGTTATAAATACCAGCTACCATATTCGAGTTACAGAAATCAGAAGCAAGGACTGTAATTGTCATTTTTTTTCTCATTTTGAGGACATTTATGTGTGCAGTGTATATATGTATGTTATATATAACATCTTAAATATCTTTTTTTCTTCCATCTCTTATTTCCTTACTGTATAAGATATACTAACTATGACATTAAACTAAAAAACTTCTGCACAGCAAAATAAATGATCAACAAAATGAATAGGCAACATAAGGAATGGGAAAAATATTTGCAAATCATATATCAGATAAAGGGTTAATATCTAAAATACAAACAAGGAACTCATACAACCTAGTAGCAAAAATACACAAATGATACATTTTTCAAAACTATAAAGGAACTTAATAGACATTTTTCCAAAGAAGATATTCAAATGGATATTAGTATGTGAAAAGTTGCACAATTACTAATGATCAGGGAAATTCAAATCAGAACCAGAGTGAGAAAACACCTCACATCTGGCCTATTAATGACTATTACCAAAAAGACAAGCGATAAAAAGTGCTGCTGAGGAGGTGGAGAAAATAGAACATTTGTGCACTGTTGATGAAATTGTAAATTGGTGTAGTCACAATGGAAAAGAGCACAGATGTTTCCCCAAAAATTAAAAAGAAAAACTACCATATAGTCATCAATTGCACTTCTGGGTATCCTAAGGAAATGAAATCGCCATTTCAAAGAGATGTCTGCACCCTCATTTTTATTGTAGCATTATGCTGGGAAAGATTGAGGGCAGGAGGAGAAAGGGACGACAGAGGATAAGATGGTTGGATGGCATCACTGACTCAATGGACCTGGGTTTGGGTGGACTCCAGGAGTTGGTAATGGACAGGGAGCTCTGGCGTCACAGGGGTCACAAAGAGTCGGACATGACTGAGTGACTGAACTGAATTGAACTGATTTACAGTAGCCAAGACATGAAAACAACCTGTGTCTATTGACAGATGAGTGGATAAAGAAGTTATGATGTATATTTATATTGCAATGAAATATATGCAGCCCTATAAAAGGAGGAAATCCTGTCATTTGAAACAACCTGAATGAAAGTTGAGGGCTTGTGTTAAGCGAAATAAGTCAGACGAAGAAAGACAAACACTGTATGATTTTACTCATATGTGGAACCTTAAAAAAAAAAAAAAAAACTTCATAGAAACAGAAAAAAAGATTGGTGGTGGCCAGAGGTGGGGGTGGGGGAGNAAGACCCCAAATAGACAAAGCAGTCTTGAGAAAGAAGAATGGAGCTGGAGGAATCAACCTTCCTGACTTAAGATTATACTGCAAAGCTGCAGTCATAAAGACAGTACGGTACTGGCACAAAAACAGAAATATAGACCAATGGAACAAGATAGAAAACCCAGAAGTAAATCTGTGCACCTATGGGTACCTTGTTTTTGACAAAAGAGGCAATAATACACAGTGGGGCAAAGACAGCCTCTTCAATAAGTTGTGCTGGGAAAACTGGACAGCTACATGCAAAATAATGAAATTAGAACACTTCTTAACACTATCAGTTCAGTTCAGTTCAGTCGCTGAGTCATGTCTGATTCTTTGCGACCCCATGAATCGCAGCTCACCAGGCCTCCCTGTCCATCACCAACTCCCGGAGTCTACCCAAACTCATGTCCATTGAGTCAGTGATGCCATTCAATCATCTCATCCTTTGTCATCCCCTTCTCCTCCTGCCTTCAATCTTTCCCAGAATCAGGATCCTTAACACCATACATAAAGATAAACTCAAAATGGATTAAAGACCTAAATGTAAGGCCAGAAACTAAAATTCTTAGAGGNTCAATCATCTCATCCTTTGTCATCCCCTTCTCCTCCTGCCTTCAATCTTTCCCAGAATCAGGATCCTTAACACCATACATAAAGATAAACTCAAAATGGATTAAAGACCTAAATGTAAGGCCAGAAACTAAAATTCTTAGAGGAAAAATAGGCAGAAAACTCGATGACATAAATCGAAGCAAGATCCTCTATGACCCATGGTTCCTAGAGTAATGGAAATAAAAACAAAAGAAAACAAGTGAGACCTGATTAAGCTTAAAAGCTTTTGCACAGCAAAGGAAACTATAAGCAAGGTGAAAAGACAAACCTCAGAATGGGAAAAAAATAATAGCAAACGAAACAACTGACAAAGGATTAATTTCCAACATATACAAGCAGCTCATACCACTCAATGCCAGAAAAACAAACAATCCAATCAAGAAGTGGGAAAAGACCTAAACAGACATTTCTCCAGAGAAGACCTACAGTTGGCTAACAAACACATGAAAAGATGCTCAACAGTGCTCATTATTAGAGAAATGCACATCAAAACTACAATAAGATATCACTTAACACTGGTCAGAAGGTCTGAAAATGAAAGTGAAATTGTTAGTTGCTCAGTTATGTCCAACTCTTTGCCATGCCATGGACTATACCCTACCATGATCCTCTGTCCATGGGATTCTCCATGCAAGAATATAGGAGTGGGTTGCCATTTCCTTCTCCAGGAGATCTTCCCAACCCTGGGATTGAACCTGGGTCTCCTGCATTGCAGATGGATTCTTTACCATCTGGGCCACCGAGGAAGCCCATCATCAGGTCTACAAACAATAAATGCTGGAGAGGGTGTGGAGAAAAGGGAACACTCTTGCACTGTTGGTGGGAATGANGGATTCCTTATCTCACTAGACTCCGTATTTCTCTCCCATATGGCACCTGCCCCCACTCCCCCCTTCCCCCACACACATATCATGATCTGCTGCTGCAGATCAAAGCCCACTTTCCTTTTATTTCACAGACATTGTCAGCACAAGACCATTGCGTAAATTCTTAACTTACCAAAATGCTCTGTGGTTATAACCACAGAGTGTGCTTGTTTATGCCTTGACACAGAATGGAAGGAACATTAAGATTAGACTTCCTTAAAAAGTCCTTGGCATTTTATCAACCTGGAATGTGTTTTGGCTGACCCTTTTCAATGTCACTGGCCTCCAGCCACATGACTGGTTCCTGTCTCCAGATCCGTCTCTCCACCCTCTTCCATAGAAATAATTTCATAACAAAACAGTTACCAAAGAAGGAGCCCTTTCAGGAGAGAAATAGAGGATATAAGAGGGAGTAGTGGCAGATGAGACTGGCTCTGCATTATTATTCAGGTGACCAGAGGATGAACTGTTTCTACTTTGACTCCAAAATAAGAAGCTTCTGACCACAGGCTGCACAGATAGCCTTTGTAAGATATTTTCACATTACTATGCAGAGTAGAGGGGAAATAAAGCCTACGCTGAATAGTCTTGTCTGGGATGCTTCAGAGTAGTTTGGGGGAGGGGAGAGGTTAGACTGTAGGTGACTTGCTAGAGGCCACACAGTGGGATGGGAGAGGGGCTGTGATGTTGGGGAGTAATTCCTGAATTTACTTCATAAGTCCCTATTTCTATCTGTTGATTAGCTGTGTGACCTTTTATGGGTCACATAACTGCTTTAGGACTCATGTTTCACATCTGTAATACGGTTTTATATGCAGTGACCTGACTTCCTTGAGTGTGTGGGAGTGAAATCAAACCTACAGGCTATAAAGCCTCAAATACTGTTCCCAAGACAAGGTAAATGCCAATATTTGCATTGGGGATGTGGGGAGTTTACACTTTCCATCCAGAGCTTTGTAGCTGGGCAACTGACAGTTGACATTTATTGAAAATGAGAAAGGAAATTTGACTCACACTGAAGAGGATAGGAACCGAAGACAACCACCATATCCAGGAAACCCTAGCCCAATCTTACTATAAAAGCATAGCTTCTGTGCCTCACCATAGGTTGGCATTGACGATCAAGGCTGCTGGGGTAGAGCTACTGACCCAGGAAAGCAGCAAAGTATGGGTGGATGATGCGTGTGGGGACTCCCCAGCACGATTCCAGGCAGGTCCTAAAGTGATGCTGTTTGTGCATGTAGTCCAGCATTATTTGTTCACTGCCTGCTATATTGCTGGGGTTTCAGCGCTTATTCTGATTGAGCAAAGAAGATATTAGGAGTGCAGAGATGATCAAGTTCAATCCCAACCTTCAAGGGGCTGGCAATCCAGGGAGAAACTCAAATAACCATAATAGAAAAAAGAAAATCACTCTACGGTTGTTTTACCCACAACACAGTTGTGAGCCCAGAAATACCCTTCACTGGCCTGAATGCCCCATGATGTTCCCAGAGGTAAAGAAGATGAAGGCAGTTGGCAGGTCACTGCAAGTTTGCCAATTGAGAACCGGTTTGAAGAATGTGTGCTTGGGAAGAAAATAGCACATGGTGACACAGAAGGGCAAAGAGTTCAGAATGTTTAAGATGGCAGAGGGATTCTCTGTTACTAGAAGCTAACCTCCTTTGGAGGGAGTTTTTGCCTCATTCTAGCCTATCAGCCTGGTTTCCTCTCAGGGTCATCTTCTGAGAACTAATTTCTCAGCCAGTGGTAAGCAAATATAGTCACAGTTTCTGTACCTCTAGGCTTGGCTGGATAGCGTTGTTCTTCTCTGTCCTCTGCAGCTGAGCAGGTAGCCTGACATGGGTCCCTGCTGGGCCTCCCAGCTTCTGGGCTGCATTTGCCTCCTGCAGGGCTAGGATTATGGTTCAAGTTTCCTGGGACTTGCATGGCAACAGAGTGGTGCCAGGATATAGATGGATCCAGACCATCTGGAGGGCTTTTTAAGCTGCCAGGGCCTGGGAAGCTGAGCCACTGGGGGCAGCTGACAGTCTGAGTCACTGGAATCCTCACTGCTGAACCCACTGAGCTTCAGCTCAGTTACTTTCATTCTCATCCTGTGTTCTAAAAGACTCACTCACTTCTTAGTATCAGTCTTGGAAAGCTGGCAAACAAAAGGAGTGTTCCTTTTTTTCCTGCCCTTGGGGAATAGCTATTGCTCTGTAAACAAAGCTCTGAATCTACTCTGTTATTCAGCTTTTCTGAAAAAATTCCCCCCAAACCTATGGTGCAGTCCTTGTCCTGCTTCAGATCTAAAATTTAAGGGAGAAATGAGCTTCCACCTTAGAAAAGAATCTCCTATCAGCCTGCCACAAAATTGGAGAAATACTTATATATCTCATAAAGTATGTCTATTGCACCCACATTTCTATTTTGGAAAATAGTTTTTCATAAAAAATGTTGTTCACTTAAAGATGTAGTGGATTCATAACAGAATACCACAAACTCTGTGACTTAAAGTAGCACCCATTTAATATTTCTCAGTTCTGTAGGTGAAAAGTTTGACACATTTGGGTGAGTTTTCCGATCTGGGTCTCACAAAGCTGAAATCGGTGTTTCAGCCGATAGCATTCTCATCTGGAGCTTGGGTTCCTTCTCTAAGCTCATTCTTATTGTTGGAAAAGTTCAGTTTCTTGTGGCTACAGGTCTTGTTACATGTTAACCAGAAATGACCTCCAACTCTTGGAGGCCACATTCAGGTACTTCTCCCAGGGTCCCCTCCATCACAGCAGTGTAGAACCTCTCACGCTATAATCTCCCTGTTCCTCTTTTTCCATCTGGAGAAAACTGTCTTTGAGAAACTCTTTTTTTTTTTTTTTTGAGTTTTCGTAGTACTCTTTTATTCACAGCTTCAATGTTCACATGTGGGGCATCTCTTCATGCCTTTATTGCCATTTGTGCAACTTCAATGGAAAAAATGTGTATTTAACTCCTTTGTGTTTTAAAATGAAAATTTTCAAACACTTTTAGATTTACAAGAAAATTGCTTAGATGGTGCAGAAAATTCTCTTAAACATCCTCCCGCCCCCACCATTTCCCTGATTAATAACATCTTACCTTGGTATAGTACATTTGTTACAATTAATGACCAGTAGTAATACAATTTATTAACTTTGTACTTAATTAAATTTCCTTGGATTTTTACCTAATGTTGCTTTTTTGTTCTGGGATCCTTTTTGGATTCCACACATTTTGCTGTTGTATCTCATTAGACTTCTCTTGACTTTCTCAGACTTCCCTTGTTTTTCATGACCTTGACAACTTTGGGCAGTAGTGGGCAGATATTTTCTAAAATGTCATTCTACTGGTGTTTGTTGAATGTTTTACTCGAATGGAGTTATTGGTTTTGGGGAGGAAGTTCGTCTTGATAGAAAACCATTTTCACACATTATAACCAGAGCACATGCTGCCAGCTTGATGCTGAGGATGCTGACCGTGATGACTCTGCTGAGGTGGTGATTATCAGGCCTTTCCACTGTGAAGTGATCCTTTGCACCCTCTTGC
>SJYV01049994.1:8404-19295 GCA_006410875.1 Neotragus pygmaeus
ATAAGTTGCTTGTATATTTTTGAGATTAGTTGTTTGTCAGTTGTTTCATTTGCTATTGTTTTCTCCCACTCAGAAGGCTGTCTTTTCACCTTACTTATAGTTTCCTTTGTTGTGCAGAAGCTTTTAATTCTAATTACATCCCATTTGTTTATTTTTGCTTTTATTTCCAGTATTCTGGGAGGTGTATCATAGAGGATCCTACTGTGATTTATGTCGGAGAGTGTTTTGCCTATGTTCTCCTCTAGGAATTTTATAGTTTCTGGTCTTACATTCATACCCTCCTTTTCAAGGAGATTTGAAAAGAGGGCCATCTGAAAAGAAGTGTTGCAGAACCAATAAATGGATTGTCTTGCAACCAAGTCATGGTTTAGACTGATCAGTTTTAGGAACCTCACTTTAATACATAATCTGCTCAGGCTGCAATAACAACATAACATAGACTGAGGCTTAAACAATAAACATTTATTTCTCACATTTATGAAGGCTAGAAGTTCAAGATCAAGGTGTTTGCAAAATCAAGGTCCCCGATGAGACAGCCGCCTCCCTTATCATCACATGGCAGAGAGAGAAAAACCGGGACATCTCTCCCTCTTCATTTTCTTATAAACCACTAATCTCATGCTAAGGGCCACACTGTCATGACTGCATCTAACCCTAATTTCTACCCAAAGACCTCATCTCTAAAAGCTTATCACATTGGGACTCCAGGATGTGAATTTTGGAGGGATACAATTAAGTCCACAACATCACATTTTTAAAGATAGGTCATGCTTTTTTTTTTTTTTTTTTTAAGAAAAGAATGTCCACAAAGAGAAAACACTTATGCAAGCAGAAAGCAAACCCAGGTGAAGAGAAGAAGATTGTAACAAAAGTAAATTCAAAGTGGTCTCCAGCCTTCTTGGCCTACTTTTAATGTAGTAGACCTTTCAAGATGAGAATCAAATGTTATTAGAACCTTGGTTACACAGAGCCCTGCAGTCATTCCATGAATTCTTATAAAAATGAAGTTATATGCTGATGCCAGACTGTTATTTGCTTTGGAAGAACGTATAACAATATAATATCTTTATTGTGCTAGTCCTTAAAACCTCACCAGTTTACATAATACCAAAATTTAGAAGTAATATATTAGTGTGCCACTGAAGAAGGAATTATAAATTCATAAGCAAGAATTATGGTACAGTTACCTGGGGATCTGACAGTTAAAGCTGGCTAATTCTAGTGGCACCCTGTCATTTTCCCTCTATCCCAAAACCCCAACAGCCTTGCCCCACTTCTTCACAAAGATTTAATTGCAGGGAAGTAAATCGAGGGCTGATTTAGAAGAAATTCATTACTTTCCCCAAATACACCACAGGGCATTCTCCTGTGTATACTATCAAGTTACATAAATTATTGAAGCTGAACTACCCTTGTCAAAGTAAATGAACAAAATACACTTCATAGCGCAGAGTCCTTGATTTTATTACATTCATTTGCTAATTCACAAAGCTCAGATCTACAGTAAAAGAAGGCCAACAAATTGGTGCAGTATGAGGAGCACTGAACTGGGAATCAGACCGCCTGGACTCCAGCTTTATAGCTTCAGCTCCACTATTAACTAGCCAGGCAACTGTGGACAAACGCCTTAGTCTCTGTGGGTTCCCAGCTTCTCGTTTAGAGACACAGTGATTGATCCCTGAGGACCTCTCCAGCTCTTCTGTTGGTAGGGTTTCTGACCTGTTCCTACATATGTCCTATATATTATCCTAAAACAACATCAGGCCATGAATGGATCTCCATGCCATCTTTTTAAAAATAAAACTCACCCTGTTCAAATATATTCGCTGCTCCAGTTCCTAGACTTCCATTTTCTCTTAAATCCTTTTGCTCCAAACTTTCGCACCCAAGACGCCACAGCTGTCAGTTTCAGGCTCCATCCATGGATCTTTGGCCCTCATCTTGACCCATCAGCGTAATTCACAATTGACCACCAGCTCCTCCTGGTAATATTTCCTTCACTTGGTTTCCAGGACAGGACGTTTTCCTTTCACTCTGCCAAACATTTCTTTTCATACTCCTTTGCAGATTTCTTATCTGCTAGACCTCTCACTCAGAATGCCCTGGGGCTTAATCCTCAGATCTTCCTCTCTGCATACACTCCCAAGAGCCCAGATGATCTCATTTAATCTCATGATTTAGATATCATCTGTGTATACTGACAGCTTCCAAATTTCAATCTCCAGGCCCATCTTCCTTGATTCCAGACTTGCATATCGAACTCCTACTTAACATCTCCATTTGGATGTCTAGTAGGCATCTCCAGCTTCATGTTACCAAAACGGAACTCCTTATCCTTCCCCCCAGACTTGCTCATTTTGTAGTCTTTACTTTGTTCATAAATGGCAATGTCATCCTTCCAGTTGTTGGGAGTTACCCTTGATTCTTCTTTTGTTACACCCAAACCCAGTTCTTCCGTAGACCCCGTTAGCATACCTTCAGAGTAGATCCGTAGACCATCCTGACTCCTCCCCTGCCATCACCCACCCCATGCCACCCACCATCATCTTTCACCTGCGTTTTTATAGTGACCTCCTGATTGTTTTGCCTGCTTCTCCTTAGAAAGGCTTTGATGTTTGCTTCTTCAGTTCATCCTTGATCTTCCTCTAGATTTTTCTATGACTTGCCCTCTCACATTTTTTGGGTCTCTGCTCAAAGGTACCTTTCCTGGGAAGCTTTCACTGACCTGCTTCCACCCCAGCACTTCTGTTTCTTGTCCCTGCTTTATTTTTCTTCATAACGCTTAGAACTAGTTGATTGATTTGTCTGAGTATTTATCATCAGTTCAGTTCAGATCGGTCACTCAGTCATGTCCGACTCCTTGTGACCCCCATGGATTGTAGCACCCCAGGCCTCCCTGTCCATCGCCAACTCCTGGGCTTTACTCAAACTCATGTCCATTGAGTCGGTGATGCCATCCAACCATCTCAGCCTCAGTCGTCCCCTTCTCCTCCCACCTTCAATCTTTCCCAGCATCAAGGTCTTTGCAAATGAGTCAGTTCTTCACATCAGGTGGCCAAGTATTAGAGTTTCAGCTTCAAATAAGTCCTTCCAATGAACACCCAGGACTGATCTCCTTTAGGATGGACTGGNTGTTCCATATCCAGTTCTAACTGTTGCTTCCTATCCTGCATACAGATTTCTTAAGAGGCAGGTCAGGTGGTCTGGTATTCCCATCTTTTTAAGAATTTTCCAGAGTTTGTTGTTGGTCCATACAATCAAAGGCTTTAGCATAGTCAATAACGCAGAAGTAGATATTTTTCTGGAACTCTCTTTCTTTTTCGATGATTTAGCGAATGTTGGCAATTTGATCTCTGGTTCCTCTGCCTTTTCTAAATCCAACTTGAACATCTGGAAGTTCACGGTTCACGTACTGTTGAAGCCTGGCTTGGAGAATTTTGAGCATTACTTTACTAGTGTACTAATGAGATGAGTGCAATTGTGCAGTAGTTTGAGCATTCTTTGGCATTGCCTTTCTTTGGGATTGGAATGAAAACTGACCTTTTCCAGTCCTGTGACCACTGCTGAGTATTCTACATTTGCTGGCATATTGAATGCAGCACTTTCACAGCATCATCTTTTAGGATTTGAAATAGCTCAACTGGAATTCCATCACCTCCACTAGCTTTGTTCATAGTGATGCTTCCTATGGCCCATTTATCATCTTTTTACCCTAAATGAAGGCTACAAACAGCAGAGTTTCTTTTCCTTCTGATTTATACACTGCAGGCTTCTGAAAGCCTGAAACAGTATGGGGCTCAATAGATACTTCTCCAAACAATGAATGGAAGAACAGCCCAAAGAAAGGGCAAAATATTTCATTTCCAAATTCAAGCTGATTGTTCTAGATCAGAGAAATAAGAGAGATCAACTGAGCTGTGGTTTGGAGAGGAAGTCAGACTGTCCTATCATATGTGTGTGTGAATCCGTGTGTGTGTGTGTGGCTATGACAACTGGACAGTTTCAAAGACCAGTGTATACATTTTGTTTCATGTACTGGGTGTCTACCTCACTTTTTGAAAGAGAAGATTATAAATATACAAATGGAAACTTTTTATTCTGTCCACAGTGTCTTCTATTTTTACCGTCCCAAATGTAAGATTGCAACCGGAAGCCGGAGAAAGCATGAGGACCTTTGGGAAAAACAATAGTTACGGCAAAAGTCTATCAAATAGCAAGCACTGATGTGTACAGCATTCTCAAGAGAACACAGGTAGGATGATCAACTCTACTTGGAAAATAATTGTGAAAAGACACCATGTCGATCTTTCAAATGAAATATTTCAGATTTATTTTTTTCTATCTAATGACTTTTTTATGTTCGTTATGACCTTCATTACAAGTTGAAGTCATTTCCATATTTTCAGACACCTTCTGGATTCTGACCAAAATGGTATTTTATTTATATAAGCATAGGCAAACCATTTTAGTCATAAGCAAATCATTTTCCTGCTCACACATTCTTCACTGAGGTTAGAAATGGTTAATCTTGGAGGATATCTAAGTCACAGACTTACTGTGTGTGGCCCTTGGAATTTTTTTTTTTCCCCTTGGTTGCTCTCATTTTGAAATTGGATAATTTTACACAATATCTAGATTTCTGGCTTTTCTTGACAAATCAGCAACTCTAGCAATATTGCACTCACATTCCTGCCGGAAGTTTGTGTGTGTAGCTGAACTGTCTACCTCCTTTGAAAAGGACATGGGCACCCTAGGTTTGCTTAGTGGCCTTTTGGGTCACTTCACCCGCTTCTGATTCCTGCGTGGCCCCTGGTACAGTCCTTATCATGGCAAACCTTTTCTTTTCCTGCTTTCTGACTTTGACCTTTGCTGTTCTGCAGATGGAAAGCAGAACCTAAACGAGACCATCTCTAGGCCCGTCAGACTGTCCCAGTGGTTATCACATAGGAATTACAGAAACAAGCATAGGCAACCTCTGCAAAGGCTGTGTCTTTATTGCCAGTTGGGAATGTCTGGGTTATTTGGAGGTTTATGCTGATATATACCTTTTTGTTTAATGCAACACAATTCTGAAATGTATAGAGACTCAGCTTTTTTGTGGGGAAGGCTTTTTATTTGCTGGCCCCTATGTTACTTGCTCGCGTCGCTGTTCAGTCATGAAATGTTCCAGTGAATCCAAAGATACAGACGGTACTGCAGGAGCTCCTTTTTCTTCTTCTCACTCTTAATTTGAAATATATTAACAGGCTGAACTATCAGAAGATTAATTGTCCACATTGTCTACTGGATGACTAGACTATACCAGTGGACTCAGTTTCTGAGGACTCTCAATGAATGTGGGGGTCAGTTTTGGCCTCTCCGGAGTTTGGTGGTGAATTATGAATGATTGGAGAGTAGATTCCCAGACTGATAAAAGATGGTATATAAATGCCAGTCAGGAAGTATTACTAGTAGACTTGCCAAGATTCTTCCTTCTTCTGGTTATTTCTCTATATTGGATAAAAAGCTCCCAAGAAGCATAGCTTTATTTGCCCAGCAGCATTTACAGTCTCTCTTCAGTTGGTCAGACAAAGCATGGGGCTGCATTTTTGACCAGTTATCCGCTGGTTCTGAGAATGGTTTTAATTCATGAGGGTTACAGCAGATGCTTTTTAAAGTATTTAAACTGCATTACCATAATGAGAGGCCCTGGCTTTATAAACCCCTTAATTCAGTAGAGCAAAACAAAAAGTGAACTTCATTTGTGCTGTTGCCTCATACACGCACGCACGCACACACACACACTCTCTCTCAAGCCTGAATTTCCATCTCAAGGCTGTACCCTTTCTGTGCTCTTTGGAGGTCTCTCTGAGCTGAGCCTGGCCAGTCAAAACTGCTAGAACGTGCTTTAGGTCAGCTTTTCCATATAAATTAAATCAGGCTCAGAAATTGCTAAGCAAAAAGGGATTTTGAAGAGCTGTTCAGAGCTAGTCATCGGTATTCAAAAAGCATTACAAAGATGATTTTTCTTTGTAGTATGTTTTTTAAACTAGATTCTTTTCTAGAATTATCTAATAATACTACAAATATGTTCTCTATGAATTTTGTCTTTTTCACATCAACTTTTAAAGCTTTAATATTATCATCATTATTGTCTTTGTTGTTTTCTTTGAAATCCAAATGCCTCAGTTTGATTCAACATTATATTGAGGAAACATCCAATTTTTTTTTTCTCAGAAAAGCTGCATGGAAGTTGGATTTTAAGAGTTTTCTCAGCAAAAAAAAAGAAAGAAATCACTTTAATTTTTTGCCTTTGTAGGGTTTTGCATTAAAATCAAATGGGTTTATCTTAGAGATTATATAATATAGCCTATATATTGGCCTGAGACATCTTGCATAGTGGAGCTGATTCTGATCAATAGCTGAATATCAATGTCTATATTGCAGATATTATAGAGTCAAAAGTCTACATAAATAAGGGTATTTGTAAGGAAAATATATATTTCCCTAGATTTTGATGTTGATGAAGTAATTGTTTAGAGCAAGCTGTGGCATCTTAAATTTTCCTGAAATGTCCCAATTCTTTATAAACCTTAGAGAGATTGGGATAAAGAGGAAGAGGGAAGAGGTTGAGGGCTCACAGAGGCTCAGACTGTAATCTAGCATTTTAACTACCTTTCTTTGGAGAGTTAGAGGTAAATATGGAAAAGGCATTGTATCACTTCTGATTTTCCTCCTATACCACAGTGCCCACTATTTCTAAACTTGCATACTAAGGTCACTTCAGTCATTTAGTTAATAATTCTGGATTTGCATAACTGGCCTTATTGGAAAAGCTAATGAGGAGCATTTTTCTTTGCAGTGGAAAGCAATTTTGGTTTCAGAATCTTGTAACCAAATGAAATGAAAAGAAAACCACATGCCCCGAAGTTTAAAAATGGGATAGGACGCAATAGATGATCAAAATCCTGTGCTGCTTACAGTTTGTTATCCTCTAAAGATGTGAATAGACCACAGATTGCATAGGTTGTCCCCATCTTTTTATCAGCATGGAAGGATAGGATTTTCTTAAAGTCTGAGAGCACCTTAAATGTGCATAGACATGTTCCCCAAGGGAAAAACCAGAAACTATATTGAATATCACACCCATTAGTATCACTTATATTTGTGCACAGCAATACCAAATACACCCCATGCTGAGCTCAATTTTCCAGTCATTCTAAATTGAGACAGGACGTGCATAGTCACTCTGTCTGCTCTCCTTTTGCCGAATACAAGGACTAAGAATGGTCTCTGATCTTTTAGACAGATGTTTTATAATTTTCCTGAAATAGTATATGCTCATTATGGAACATCTCTTTTCAATGAATCCACTAGTCTTCAAACCCTATTAAGTTCATAATAAATATACAAATGTCTGTCTGGTGCATGAAAAAGCTGTATTTGGTTCAGGTGCAAGAATTAACTGTGCACAGATTTTGGTGATGCTCTCCTTGCTTCTAATTATATATCTTTGCTAATCAACGTTACATAAGTATGAAATGAAAATGGGAGAAAAAATGAAGTAGACTTTTTCTGTTTGACTCAGTCATCAAGCAATAATTTCCTAAAGTAGGCTGCCAGGTAAACAGTAGGATGCAGAAATTGCTCAAAAATTTTGATTAAATAAAATAAAGATTTTTCTTTTTTTTAAACCAAACTCCAGAGAAAATGTAATGCACTGGTGCTTAAGACTCTTTGGCGTCGCTGTCTGAACATCCAGCTGATTGTTTGCTTGTTTACTTGTTTACTTTAGGCTGCACTGGGTCTTCCTTGCTGCTTGGGGACTTCCTGTAGTCTCGGTGGTTGGGGGCTGCCCTTAACTGTGGTGCGCGGCTCTCGCTGTGGCGGCTCCTCTCGCTGCAGAACACGGGCTCTGGGCACTCAGGGTGAACGGCGGCAGCTCGCTGCTCGAGAGCACCGGCTCCGTAGTTGGGGCCCTCAGGCTCAGTTGCCCCGGGGCATGCGTGATCTTCCCAGATCAGGGATGGCACCAGTGGCCCCTGCATTAGCAGGGCGATCCTTATCTGCTTGTACTACCAGGGATGTCTTCCCTAGTGAGTTTTTAAAAATCTAGGTTCCTGGGGTACGTGAATCTGCATCTTAGAACCCCAAAGAATGTTGATGCAGGTAGCCTTTGAGCCACATATTATGACCTCTTCCGTAAATATTTAAGAATTATACATTAATGAAGTAAACTAATTAACTTTTTGGGGTCGGGACTGGATAAAGACAAAATGGGAAAACCTATCCTTTCCTTTCCGTTCTTTTTTTTTTAAAGGAAGATTAGTAAGCTGTGCATTATTTATATTTATTAATAAAAGTTGCACTGTCCAACATGGTAACCACTAGGCACCTATCTATCTAAAGTCGCTATCTAAAGTTTATTTTTGATTAATTAAGATTAAACTAAATTACAACTCTGTTCCCTGGTGGCTCAGATGGTAAAGCGTCTGCCTGCAATACGGGAGACCCGGATTCGATCCCCTGGGTTGGGAAGACCTCCTGGAGAAGGAAATGGCAGCCCACTCCAGTACTCTTGCCTGGAGAACCCCACGGGCGGAGGAGCCTGGTAGGCCACGGTCCATGGGTCGCAACCGACCGGACTGAGCGACTTCACTTTCACTTTCACTTTTCACCCCCAGGAGCAGTACCACATTTCAAGTGCCCCTTACCCACCCACGACCAGGGGCCACCATACTAGACAGGGCAGAGAGAGGACCTTTTCAGCATCACAGAAGGTTCTGCTGCCCAGCACTGGTGAAGGGCATTCCTCCTGCCTGCTTTTGCGAAGAGGAATCAGGGAAATTAAGCCGAATTCACGCAGTAAAATTATATTTCAGTTCTAGAATATAATGACTTCAGAGGAGCTCAGAATGTCTGAAAAAGAGAAATACTCAAGTGAGAAGGAAGCTGGGTGACACAGAGAGGGACGGAGATGAACGACTGGGTGACACGTTCCATGCCCCCGGGGACAGGAGCCCCCGAGAGGAGGCACGGGCGGGATGCTCGGAGGGAAGGAAGCGTGCTGAGGTTTCCTCGGGTGACTGTGGTCTCGGCGGAGATCATGTGGGAAGGTGAGGAGGAGCAGGTGGACGGTCTGAGAAGCTGCAGGGGCAGACCTCACAAGAGACTGACTGCGTGTCAGGATCCGACGGGAGCTGCGGCTTGTCTGCCAGCAAACTCAACCGCCCTCTCCGCTCCGGTCCCCGCTCCCGGGGCAGCGGCCCCTCGCTCTCCGCCCGCCTGGGACCTCTTGTGTCTCTGCCTTGACCAACGGTGCTTTAATCTCCTCTGCGTCTCGTGGCTTCTGCTGACCCATCTGCTTCTTCATACACCCCGCCTCTCCTCGTCTCTCTGTTTCTGGGGTAGCCTGCTGCCGAACTCTTTCCTTCAGATTCAAACCCGCCTCCAGGGCCGCTCTGCTCGGTGTCAGCATCGTCACGGAGGGAGGGCACGGCTGCTGAGTGGGTCCGGCCAGCTGCTGGGTGGCCAGCCATTCCTGGAGCAGCCCCTCAGAAGGGGACTCTGGGCTTGGCAGCCTCTGAACCTTCTAGGAAAGGTCTAGCCAGAAGGCGCTTGGCCTGGTCTGTACTCCATCAAGCGCAAGATCAGACAAGTTTGAGCAAGCTCCAGGAGAGAGTGAAGGACAGGGAAGCCTGGCGTGCTGCAGTCCACGGGCTCACAAAGAGTCGGACATGACTTAGTGAATAATAACAAAGTAGAGGGAAACTCCAGTTTTGATGGAGTAAAAATGCCCTCAGTGTGTGATTTATTAATCAGTTGACTGACTGATGTGGCTGCATGAGCTCTTAGTGGTGGCATGCAGGAATCTCCGTCGTGTTGTGTGAGACCTTCTCCTTGTGGTTCAGGGACTCTCTAGCTGTGGTGCATAGGCTTAGTTGCTCCGTGTGCAGGATCTTAGTTCCCCAGTCAGGAATCAAACCCATGTCCCCTGCATTGCAAGGCAGATTCTTACGCACCAGACCACCAGGGAAGTCTCATGCATGATATTTTTGACTAAAGGTCTTATTAAGCCATGTTGCATTTTCTTAACGATAGACACAAAAGGAAATAACACCCATTAGTACTTCACTTTCACTTTTCACTTTCATTCATTGGAGAAGGAAATGGCAACCCACTCCAGTGTGCTTGCCTGGAGAATCCCAGGGACGGGGGAGCCTGGTGGGCTGCCTCCGTCGCTAAGAGTTGGACACGACTGAGCGACTTCCCTTTCACTTTTCACTTTCATACGTTGGAGAAGGAAATGGCAACCCACTCCAGTGTGCTTGCCTGGAGAATCCCAGGGACATCGGAGCCTGGTGGGCTGCTGTCTATGGGGTCGCACAGAGTCGGACACGACTGAAGCGACTTTGCAGCAGCAGCAGCAGCACTTATCACAGTATAAGAAATTCAAATGCTGGATCTAGTTTTCTTTCAGTAGCAGGAAGATTTATGATTTTTTTTTTTCCCCTGCAAGAACTGTTCTTGTCTGCGTGACTCTGCAAATTTTTTTCCTATCAAACAACTACAGTTTTATCTCTGTTGTGTCAATAGTTGTGGAAATAACAGGCAGAGGGGGAAACAAGCCTGAGTCTTCCTCTCAGGTTTCATTGGAAAGAATCCCTGGTTTTTGTCTTTACCTCCTCGTTGCTGCAGATTAAGAAACCTTATTCAGGAAATTGACAATGCCTCGAACCACACAGATGCCGACTGCACTTGTGAACACTTGATTGGGAAAAGGCTGGGATGTGATTTACTTTCCGCATCCCAACTCCACCTTTCTTTCCTTACTTTCTCCTCTACCTTAGGGAGTCTATTACCTCCTCTGAACCCTGATGCAAAATAGTAGGCTAAGGGGTATCTGCAGATA
>SJYV01049998.1:0-12311 GCA_006410875.1 Neotragus pygmaeus
GCATGTGGAGGCCGGGCGCTGTGTGCAGGGAAGCGGGGTGGGCTCTTTCCCATCTCTCCATTAAGTGGTCCCAGTGCATGGACAGAGCCCTGGGGCCCGTAGGCTGCTTCTGGGGTCAGCGAGCTGGTCCAAGTCTGGACTCAGGCTCCCCAGCCACGTGACTAACCCTGGGGTTAGACGGACCCACCTCAGGGGTCGTGACAGGGGTCAATAGGGGCAGAAAGCACAGATCGCCCCCCGTAAACCCGGGCAGCATCCAAGGGCTTTTGCTTGGTGTTAGCAGATGTCTTTGCGGACAGATGCATGGGGCCCCCGTGAACGCCCTGGCCCACTCCCGACTGTAGCTGGCTGCTCATGGGGCGGGGAGTTGACCAGAGGAGGCAAGCCCTCCTGCCTCCTTCACAGGAAGGGCCACGGTCGCCCAGCGCCAAGCAGGCGGCTCTGTGGGTGATGCTCTGGGCTAGCAAACAGAGGCCCCAGTACCCGAGCGTCTGAGCATCTTCTCACGTGCCCTGAGCCTGCTGCGCTCCGCTTGGCCTCCAGGCGCCGCCGCTCTGAGGCCCTTAGTCCGGCCCGCAGCTCCAGGTTCTGCTTCACCAGCGCGTCCATCTGGGCCCGGAGCTCACGGTGGGTGGCTGCCCAGCGGGCCTCCTGCCTCCTGAACTCCTCTCGGAGCCCCGAGACCTCCTGCCGCAGCTGCTGCAAGAGGAGAGAAGGACCGCTGTCAGGAGCCCGCGGCTGCTGGGCCGGACGCAGCCAGGGGACCCCCGTCCGACTCCACCAAGTCACGTGCACGTGACACAACCAGCTCAGGAGGCTTATCCTTCCTGCTAAGCACTACTGGGGCAGAAGGAGGCTGAGAGGGCTCTCGCTCCTCCCCCCTCACTTGTCCTAAAGGGTCAGGACCTGAAGAGTGTGAGCGCCGAAGGGATTCAGACCAGACGTGACCTTGGCTGCCCCTTCCTTGCTGTGCGACCTCAGGCAAGCCACTCAACCTCTCTGGGCCTCCGCTTCTGCTCCTCTAAAATGAGGATACAAAGTGACCTCAGGCCATTGCTTTGAGAGGGGAAACCCACGCGTAGAACACTCAGTGCGGAGAACAAAAAACGGGGAGGAGATGTTAGTTGTTACTTTGCACTTCTTCACTCAATTATGTCCGGCTCTCCATCTTAAAGTACAAAACAGACTTCAAAATTAGGAATACGAGGGGCTTCCCTGGCGGTCCGGCGGTTACGGATCCACCTTGCAGTGCAGCGGACGCTGGGTCAGTCCCTGGTCCCAGAAGACCCTACATGCCTGAGGGCCGCTAAGGCCGCCCACCACACCTACGGAGCCGGGGCCCGGGGGCCGGAGTCACAGCTGCTGAGCCCACGCGCCACGGGCACTGAGGGCGGAGCACCCTAGGGCCTGTGCTCTGCAGCAAGGGAAGCCGCTGCGGGGACTGCAGCGTGAGAGTAGCCGCTGCTCCTCACGGCGAGAGAAAGCCCACGCTCAGCGAGGACGACCCGGCACAGCCAAACACGGAACAGACACGCAGACAGCTGAACACGCTCCTTAAAAAGCGGGTGGAAATCATCTTTTTACAAAAGAAGTGTAAGCTATTGGGCATAACAGAGAAAACGTTCTTTGTCTATCAGAATGAAAGCTGTTTTCAGAAAAAAAGATTAATTTGCCTACCTTAGAAACAGTTTAGTAGAGAGACTTAGAGGAGGGAAAAATAAGCTTAAAAAACTCTAGAACTTGAGGAAGATATTTTCCTTTTATAGAGATTACCTCCAAAAAGTAATTAACATCACATTTGCAAATTAACTATTCAAAGGGAAAAAAAACACAATTTGAGAGAAAATTAGTCATTATATTGTTCTCTCCTTTCCTTCTAGAAACAGTGGGAAAGTCACTGCATTTCCATAGTGAATTAAATTCATGTTCTTCTTCTCCTCATCTGTGGGAATTACTCTAAAAACAAACAAGCTCGTGAAGGCTATTGCCGCAGAGCTTCTGGGCAGAGGGGTGGGCTGACGAGGCCCCAGAAGCCTGGGCATGGTTTCCTGTCCTCCAGACCCCAGTTGCTTTCCCACACAGAACCTGCAGGTCATGAAGGGAGGGCAGGGAGCAGGGTCATTCCAGAGCAGGGTGCCCAGGACACAATCGGGCAAGGTCTGGCAAGAGTGGGTCAACACCAGGAACTGAGAAACCCAGGCCTGCACCCCCTGGACCTTCACCCCCAGGCCTGCACCCGCCAAGCCTGAACACCCTGGACCTTAGCCTCCAGGGCTGAACTGCCCCTAAGTCTGCATTCTCCAGCCCGCACTCCCCCAGGCCTGCACCCTCCAGGTCTGCATCGTCCAGGCCTGCACCCCCAGGCCCACAACCCCTGGACCTTCACCCCCTGGACCTTCAACCCCCTCAGGCCTGCACCCCCACGTCTGCNTAAAAAAAATAAGAATAGAGTGAAATGTCTAATGTTGAGTACTAATCTCATAATATTTAATGGTCAAATATTAGTTACCAGTCATATATCCTAATTTTGTTGCCTTGAGTAGTATAAGTAGTATAAAGTAATAAAAATAAAATATCACTTTCTAGAATATTTAAGAGTGAATGTTTTCATGAATGATTAAGAATCCATCTATGATTACTCGCTTGCTTTAAGGAATAAACATTCATTTCATCAAACAAGATTGGGGCTGACCTTCTTGTTCCCCAGCATTCAACTGGATATTAAGTCTCAAGCCAAGATTCAAACCAATCCTGCTGGAATCTATACTCAGATTCTTTCCCCCTATATTTTTGCCTTCTCCCATTGTGCCTGCTTTCCTTTGAATTCACTATTGCCTTTTCCTCTATTTTATTTCAGGTGGGCTGATTTTCTTTCGAGCAGTATCTAGAGCTGTGGGGGTGTTATTGCAGAGTCGAATTTTTTCCCTCTGTCGCTCCTTCTTTTCCTGTTACCTCACCCCATGCCCTATTGTTTGGATCCAAAGTTTATTTCTGGAAATGAAATTCCATTTCCATGGTTTTTTTTTTTTTTTTTTTTCTTTCCCATAGTCTTTGCAGAGAGGCAGACGAGCATAATGGTTAAAAGTGTAGGCTTTGGGATCAGACAACTCGGGCATGCTAGCTGTGTGACCTTTGGCAAGTTATTTGAGTTCTCTGTGCTTTTGTTTCCTGATTTCTACAATGAGGGTTCAAGGAGTTAATAGATACAAAGATCTTAGAACAGATTCTGGAATGTGGTCAGTATTAGTTGTTTTAACTAACGATTTAGTGACCATCACTTGAAACTTTGAGTGAAATCTTTCAGAAAGGATTTCTAGGCAGTCAGAGACCAAAACCAAAAAGAAATGAAAGTGAGAAAAGTCAGTCCACTCAAGTTCCAGAGGTGTTTGTAGAACTGGTTCTAAGATGGAAGAGGCAGGGATCAATTTTGAGTCTCAATGACGGGAAAAGATGGTAGAAATAAAGAGAAGAAAAAGCTTAGTTATATGTGCTTCTGTGTAGTACAGGGAGGGTCAGTGAGGTGCAGTATTTCTCCAGCACTTCAAAGTTGTAGATAATGCTTTTAAAATATGGGCTCAATTTTAAATAGAGAAAAAAGGGACACCAAATCCAAATTAAAACAGGCAAATGAGAGAACAATTTCTGGGGATCGAGGCTGGAGCAAGCCAACTGAGAGGGAGAAAACCCAGGACTTGGCATGCTGTAGGCATNGCCCCTAAGCCTGCATTCTCCAGCCCTGCACCCCCCCAGGCCTGCATCCCTCAGGCCTGCCCCCCCCAGGTCTGCATCGTCCAGACCTGCATCCTCTGCATCTTCATTCCCAGGCCTGCACCCATCAGGCCTGAACCCCCTGGGCCTTAACCCCCAGGCCTGCACCCCCCAGGTCTGCATTGTCCAGGCCTGAACCCCCTGGACCTTAACCCCCAGGGCTGCACTGCCCCTAAGCCTGCATCGTCCAGGCCTGCACCCCCAGGCCTGCACCCCTCAGGCCTGCACCCCACTCACCAGCATGGCCTCAGCCCCGCCATCCTCTGGGGCGCCCCCAGCCGCTGTCTCGGGCTGGGGCCCGGCCCCGCCGTCTTCTGGGCAGCCAGGCTCCATCTCCACCGGCTCCTCGGCCCCCAGGTGAGCCCTCAGCATTCTGAGGAGGGAGCAGAAGGTCGGTGGGCGGGGAGGGGTGCAGGCCGCCCCCCACTGCCTCATGGGGCCCCCCCACAACAGCCGAGCTCGGCCTGCGTGGTGCTTACAAAGCTGACTCACGCACCGGCCACGGCGGTGTCTGCCGCGCTCCCACGGAGGACCGAGCGGCCCACGCAGGCCTCCCTGGCGGTGGAGCGCAGCACTAACTCGCACACCAGCGGGCCCTGCAGACGGGGCTCCGGCCGGCGCCGCGGCCGCGGCCGCGCTCAGGAGGGTCTCCGTGGGCAGCCGAGGCCCCCGCTCTGCGCGCAGCACGAGGGCACTGCCCCGCCTGCGGGCGCGGACCCTCCGCCCACCAAGAAGGGCCGGCTTCTCCAGCACCAGCGGGCCGAGTCTGGGCCCCCGGGGACAGGGGGCGCCACCCCGGGGCGGGGATGCCAGCCCTGCCCCCGGGCGCCTCCAGGGCATGGGTGGCCAGGTTCCCGGCCTTCGGGCTGCGGGCTTCGGCCGGGGAGACTCCCGGGCAGGCTGCGCGCAGACTCGAGGAGGACCCGGGCTGGGGGGCAGGCGCGTCCGCCGCCGCCGCAACGCACAGCGCAGAAAACAGAGCCAGACCCGAGGAGGCACGTTCCCGCACACTCGGCGTCCTCTGACACCGCTCTCCGCTGACGGGCTTTCCTTTCTGCTCTAAGGAAACCCGGGCCTTGATCAAAATGAGGATTAAGGCTGACTCAGTAACAGGCGAGTGTGGCCTTGAGTACAGAATGAAGCAGGGCAAAGGTTGACAGTTTCTTTCGTCAAGCGAGCACGCCGGGCATAGCAAACATGTTCTTCCAACAACGCAAGAGATGACGCTACTCACAGTCAAAACCCTGTCAGTCGATTCAAATCAGACTGATTATATTCTTGCAGCTGAAGACGGAGAAGCTCTATACAGTCAGAGAAACCAAGACCAGGGGCTGACTGTGGCTCAGATCATGAGCTCCTTACTACAAATTCAGACTTAAGTTGAAGAAACTAGGGAAAACCACTCAGGTATGACCTAAATCAAATCCCTTTTGATTACACACTGGAGTTGACAAATAGATTCAAGGGATTAGATCTGACAGAGTGAAGAACTATGGACAGAGATTTGTAACATTGTACAGGAGGAGGTGACCAAAATCATCCCAAAGAAAAGAAATTCAAGAAGGCAAAGTGGTTGTCTGAGGAGGCCTCACAAAGAGCTGAGAAAAAAAAAGAGAAGTGAAAGGCAAATGAGGAAGGGAAAGATAAACCCAACTGAATGCAGAGTTCCAGAGAACAACAAGGAGAGATAAGAAGGCCTTCTCAAGCGAACAATGTAAAGAAATAGGAAAACAACAGAATGGGAAAGACTAGAGATCTCTTCAGGAAAACTGGAGATTTCAAGGGAACATTTCAGGCAAAGATGGGCACAGTAAAGGACAGAAACCACAAGGGCCTAACAGAAGCAGAAGATATTAAGGAGAGACGGCAAGAATACACGGAAGAACTTTACACGAAGGTCATAATGACCTGGATAATCATGACCATGATGGTGTGGTCACTCACCTAAAGTTAAACATCCTGGAATGTGAAGTCAAGTGGGCCTTAGGAAGCATCACTACAAACAAAGCTAGTAGAGGTGATAGAACTCCAGCTGAGCTATTTCCAAACCTAAAATACGATGCTGTTCAAGTGCTGCACTCAATGTGCCAGCAAATTTGGAAAACTCAGCAGTGGCCACAGGACTGGGAAAGGTCAGTTTTCATTCCAATCCTAAAGAAGAGCAATGCCAAAGAATGCTCAAACTACTGCACAGTTGTGCTCATTTAACATGCTAGCAAGGAAATGTTCAAAATCCTTCAAGCCAGGTTTCAACAATACATGAACTGAGAACTTCCAGACGTTCAAGCTGGTTTTAGAAAAGGCAGAGGAACCAGAGATCAAATTGCCAACATCCGTTGGGTCATGGAGAAAGCAAGAGAGTTCCAGGAAAACATCTCCTTCTGCTTCATTAACCATTCTAAAGCCTTTGACTGTGTGGATATCAACAAACTGGAAAATTCTTAAAGGGACAAAAATACCAGATTATGTTACCTGTCTCCTGAGAAATCTGTGTGCAGGTCAAGAAGCAACAGAACCAGACATGGAACAACTTACATGATTCAAAATTGGGAAAGAAGTACATCAAGGCTGTATATTGTCACTTTGCTTATTTAACTTTTATGCAGAGTATATCATGTGAAATGCCGGGCTGCACGAAGCACAAAGCTGGAATCAAGACTGCCAGGAGAAATATCAATAACCTCAGATATGTAGATGATATCACACTTAAGGTAGAAAGTGAAGAGGAACTAAAGAGCCTCTTGATGAGGATGAAAGAGGAGAATGAAAAGCTAGCTTAAAACTCAACATTCAAAAAAATAAGATCATGGCATCTGGTCCCATCACTTCATGGCAAATAGAAGGCGAAACAATGGAAACAGTGACAGACTTTATTTTCTTGGGCTCCAAAGTCACTGCAAATGATGACTGAAGCCATGAAATTAAAAGAGTCTTGCTCCTTGAAAGAAAAGTTATGACCAACCTCCTGCTGCTGCTGCTAAGTCACTTCAGTCGTGTCCGACTCTGTGCGACCCCACAGATGGCAGCCCACCAGGCTCCCCCTTCCCTGGGATTCTCCAGGCAAAAACACTGGAGTGGGCTGCCATTTCCTTCTCCAATGCATGAAAGCGAAAAGTGAAAATGAAGTCGCTCATTTGTGTCTGACTTCGCAGCCCCATGGACTGCAGCCTACCAGGCTCCTCCATCCATGGGATTTTCCAGGCAAGAGTACTGGAGTGGGTTGCCATTGCCTTCTCCAATGACCAACCTAGACAGTATATTAAAAAACAGAGACATTACTTTGCCAAGAAATCTATGGTTTTCCAGTAGTCATGTATGGATGTGAGAATTAGACCATAAAGAAAGCTGAGCACTGAAGAAATGATGCTTTTTAACTGTGGTATCGGAGAAGACTCTTGGACTGCAAGGAGATCAAACCAGACTACCCTAAAGGAAATCAACCCTGAATATTAATTGGAAGGACTGATGATGAAGCTGAAACTCCAATATTTTGGCCACCTGATTCGAAGAGCCAACTTATAGGAAAAGACCCCCTAATGCTGGGAAAGATTGAGGGCAGGAGGAAAGGGGGGCAACAGAGGATGAGATGGTTGGATGGCATCACTGACTCAATGGACATCAGTTTGAGCAAGGTCCAGAAGATATCGAAGGACAGGGAAGCCTAGTGTGCTGCACTCCACGAGGTCACAAAGAGTGTACATGACTTAGCAACTGAACGACAGCAACAGAGGACATCAGTGACTGTCCCAGGGCCAAGGACGTGGGGGAGGGGCTGGCTTACAAGGACATCTGAAACTATGGCACCTACAGCTGTGTGCAAACACAAACGCATTTATTCATAAACGTCAAGCTACGTTAAACATGGAATGAACAATTTAACCACAGTGACAGATAAGTAAGAAGTTAAAAGCATCTGTTTTGTGAAGAAAGATCATCAAAAGTACCAACAGCAAAGACTGTGAACAGACTAATAGTTCCATCATCCCCTCCCCAGTAGGATTTTACTAAAGTTTCACTCAGAAGTTGGCTTAAGTGTGTCATTTTTGTGACTCTAAAAAGGTACTTCTTTCCTGTTTCTCTAACAGGATGAACACCAACTCCAAAGGCAATCTTGGGGACACCCCCAGCCTCAGCCAAGCCAACAGAGCTGCCGCCTCACCTAGTCCAGGGAGGTCATCGGGCAGGGTCCTGGAGCCCCCCGACCCCTCCACTCCTTCTCAGAGAATAGCAGTCGATTCTAAACTGCCTCCCCGCCTTAAAGGGGCACACGCGTACCACACTTCCCAACACTCTGGCCAGCTTTATGATTTCATAAAGTTAAAAGACAATTAAATGTTTACACACATGTGGTTTGGGTATAGTCAGTTCAAAGTCAGTGCGATATATTACCCGCACAGGGAACTGAAGGTGGTGGGACTCCACTTCCCAACTGACTACCCATGATGTGTTTAATATCGAGCTTTCCGCGTGTAGCACAGAGCAAGGCCTCATTTCTCTCAGCCCGTGTCCTCGAGGATGCAAAGCTGCCCTTTGACCTGTTATTTGCTGGAAAGATGGCAGGGTCCCTGCAGACATGGAGGGAGCGTGGCTGTGTGAGTCCACAGCTGGGGAAGTAAATCAGACAGCGCCCCTGGAGGTGGGGGAGGGCCCGACCCCAGGCCTGCAGACCCTGGACGGGAGGAGAGCAGGGCTTCCTGGCGAAGCTGCAGGATCAGAGGACCCAGACACAGGCCCTGGGGCACCACATGTCAGGGAAGGCATGCTCTCAAGCGTGCTGGCTGTTGCTGGGAGTTCTAGGAAAGTGCTGGAAGAAAAAGGCATTTCTAGTCTCTTAGCTCTATGAAGGCATGATCTTGTGATTCATTAGAAAGATGATTTGTGACTGATGCTGCCCACTGAGAAAACAGTTTGAAAGTACATTCTTAATGGTGTCTAGTTAGAGAATCTTCTTAACAAGAACAGTTTGACCAGATCGTAATATTCTTCGAATACACCAGGGAGAATGTCTAGTTAACTGTGGCCAAGGTGTTTGAATTTGGAGTATGACTTTAAATGTGCTCCTGGCTCTGGAATCTCACTGAACGTGCCGGGTTGAAGAGCCCAGTTGGTGCTAAGGGGGTCCTCTGTGAACACCAGCGCCTCTTCTTTCGTCACCAGATCTCAGCACACGGGGCAGGACTCCGTCTCTCCATGCCCTCTGTCTGCCTTCGGAGCGTCAGGTCAGAGGGTCTTTTTTCCCCAAGGCCCCCACAGCCTGCAAAATTCAGACGTGAATGTGGTTTCAGGTTTTGTTCAGTGTCGATAAATGAGGACGATTGCTTGGTAAACTATGATTCTTTCAAACGTTTCCCGCACCCAGGAGCCCTGCGGGAAGCTGCCACCCACGGGGGCTGCCCGAGCAGGGTCACAGCTGGGGGAGCAGCCAGCTCGTCGCAGCCACAAGCCTGAGAAACAGGAAAGGGCGGGCCTGTCCCTGAAACTCATGCTTTGGTGGCCTGAGTGCAGGTTCCCAGAGCTGCGTGGAGCCAGACTGGAGGGTTCGTCCCGGGTCACTGATGGAGCGGCGGGGCGGCACTTCCGCCGGGTCGCAGCTCGGTCCCGGGGCTGCGAGTAGGGCCGGGGGCCCTGCAGGGTCCCACAGTAGGAGAATCCGCTCCCAGTGCCTCCTCGGCGAGCCCCCAAAGTGTGCTTCTTCCCCCAGTTCCTGGCCCAACAGATCTGTAAAGGAAAGCAAAGAAATGCACAATCTTCCGTGTCAACTCCACATCTATTCACTAAGAACAACAACAGTTGAAATCAAACCCATGCAAAGCCCTCCTATACCCTGGACACAAGTTCTGTCTCTTAGAACCTCTTGTAAACTCATAGCTAGTGGCATAGATAAAGGCTCAGCTATGGGATTCCCCCACGTTGTCTGTGACGCTGATTTCCAAACATTTCAAAGCATAATGACATGAGAAGCTATTTACGATTACAGATTAAATGTAGAAAAAAATCCACTTTGTAAACATCTACTTCTGCTTCACTGACTGTACTAAGGCCTTTGACTGTGTGGATCACAGCAAACTGTGGGAAATTAAGAGATGGGGATACCAGACCACCCTGCCTGCCTCCTAAGCAACGTGTATGCAGGTCAAGGAGCAACAGTTAGAATCAGACGTGGAACAACAGACTGGTTCCAAGTAGGGCAAGGAGTGTGTTAAGGCTGAGCACTGTCACCTGGCTTATTTAACTTATACGCACAGTACATCATGCAAAACGCTGGGTGGCATGAAGCTCAAGCTAGCAAGATTGCAGGGAGAAATATCAATCACCTCAGATATGCAGGTGACACCACCCTTATGACCGAAAGCAAAGAGGAAAATAAAAAGCCTCTTGATGAAGGTGAAAGAGGAGAGTGAAAAAGCTGACCTAAAACTCAACATTCAGAAAACTAAGATCATGGCATCCGGTCCCATCACTTCATGACAAACAGATGGGAAACAGTAGAAACAGTGATGGACTATTTTGGGGGGGCTCCAAAATCCCTGCAGACATGAAATTAAAGATGCTTGCTCCTTGGAAGAAAAGCTATGACAAACTTAGCATATTAAAAAGCAGAGACATTACTTTGCCAACAAAGGTCCGTCTAGTCAAGGTTGTGGTTTTTCCAGTGGTCATGTATCCACGGGAGAGTCGGAGCATAAAGAAGGCTGAGTGCCGAAGAAAGGATGCTTTTGAACTGTGGTGTCGGAGAAGACTCTTGAGAGTCCCTTGGGCTGCAAGGAGATCAAACCAGTCAATTGTAAAGGAAATCAGCCCTGAATATTCATTTGAAGGACTGATGATGAAGCTGAAATTCCAATTTCTGGCCACCTAATGCGAAGAGTCAACTCATTGGAAAAGACCCTGATGCTGGGAAAGATTGAAGGCAGGAGAAGAAGGGGATGATGGAAGAGGAGATGGCTGGATGGCATCACCGACTGAAGGGACATGAGTTTGAGCAAGCTCCGGGAGACAGGGAGGGACAGGGAGGCCTGGTGTGCTGCAGCCCGTGGGGGCGCAGAGTCCGACACGACTGAGCAAACAGCAGCGGCAAGCCGCGTGCAGCAGCGCCTGACGGAAAGCGCTGGGAGGAGCTTACCGAGCTTTCAGCACCCGGTGTCTCTAAGCAGTGGGATTAGGAAACAAACGGAAAATGGTTTTTATTTTACTTTACAGCTTCCTGTGTGTTCTATGACAGAATAGATCACTTTAACAATAAGGAAGTAGCAGTCAATTCTAAAGCTTTTAACCTGTGAGTTTACACTTGAGAGGGACACGTTTTCTTTGGAAGAATCAGTCCGAGGCTGAGGACCGCAGTGTCCGCTCGTGTGATGAGCAACCTCGCAGCGCGGTTAGCTATGTGGACAGGGGCATCACACCCTCTTCAGAGACACACAGACAGAGGCAGAGACGCCAGGAAGGGCGAGAACGTGTGACTGGAGTCATGACTGGTCTCCTGAGGACGAGAATTCAAGGCCCACTAGACCACTTTCCAATCGATCTCACAAGTGTAGAAATTGCGCTGGCCATCTTCACGTCTGGGGGAAGAAGAGCAGAGAGGAGGCGAGAGAACGCAGACGGTGCTGGCCGGAGGGCACGGGGCGGGCAGCCACACGGCCTGGCAGGAAGCCCACCCCACACGCAGTCACGCCTGCTGGTCCGAGAGAGGGGCCCGGTGGGAAGAGCAGCTACACACAGCAGTTACTGGGCGACCCCGCCTGTATGGGAAGGCCCATGTGTGACGGGCGGTCATGTGACAGCGACTTCCCTTTTCACCGTGCTTCCCTTCCCTGCGTTCCCCGTTTGTTATGCACTGAGATGAGAGCAGACTGGCGATGAGACAAAACCTGAGACTCCTCTGCAAAAAAGCAAACCTGGGAAAGTGCCCAGGAAAATGAGCGTCGATCCCTCCTAATCCTTCCAGCCGTGCGTTATCAGAGCGGCGGCGCGAGTGTCGGGAGGGAGGGATGAGGCGGCTGCACTGACCGCCCCCCCCCTGCCCCCCAGGCTCTGCCGGGAGGGTGAGGAGAGGGACGCAAACTGAGGACCACAGCATCACCGCCCCTTGTCCAGGCGTGGGGAGGAGCGCAAGCCAGGGGCCACGGCGTCCTAACAGCAGTTATCCAAGTTGCCTTCGAGGCAAATTTGAAAGATCTGATGTAACAGTCGTCTTCCCTGAAAACTAGCTGAGCTCCTCTCAGCTCAGTGTAGAGACTGTGATGCCCACACAGACACACGTGTGCACACACTGTCCGTATCTACTAGCTCACCATCACATGAGGGCTTTTTTTAAAAAATTGTTTTCTTGAAATACAGTTGATTTACAATGCTGTCCTGAAATCTCCTGTACAGCAAAGTGAGGCAGTTATACAGACATGCGTGCTTTTCCTATTCTTTCCGTCATGGTTTGTTATAGAATGTCGGAGACAGCTCCCTGGCCTGTGCAGTAGGACCTGGTTGTCTACCCGCCCTGTATGTAACAGCTGGCGTCTGCTAACCCCACACCCCCAGGCCATCCG
>SJYV01049999.1:0-12001 GCA_006410875.1 Neotragus pygmaeus
TAAGAGTTTCTTAATGGTAGGTGAATATAGCTTTCACTTGATACAAGTTGTAATTTTTATTGTTTTATGAGTTATTTTTAATATAACTAATTATAAATATTGTTAAATTTTAAATTTTTGATCATTATTGTATCTTTTATATCATGTTTTTATATTCCTTTCACAGATTAAAAATTTTTTTTCTCTTCATTTCCTTTAGTATATTTTAATCTTACTTATATAATATATAAAAATTTTGTATATGTTTGAGCTTTTTGTGTTCTTTTGAGAAGATAGCATATATAATCCAAGTCTGAAAATTTGGATATCAAGGGCCACTGGCACATCTGTGCATCTCTGCATGCTTCCTCTAATTTGTCTCCATTGTTCATAGTTTTCTGCCTCATTGAAGTCTGCTGTAATGCATATATTGAAACATGCTTGAATTTCATCAGATGCAAATTGATTGTATCATTTCTATTTCTAATTTGCTCTAAATTAGATCATTCCATCTTTCATGCTTTCTGCCTTTAACCTTTTTTCCCTGATTGCATTGCATGCCTTTTTGGTCCTCAATATGGATCAGAAACAGAGAGCTGGGAAATGTATAAAAAGAAGTTTGAAACTGTGAAGAATTATGAGTCCAGAGGATAGTTCAGAAAGGTGAGGATCGGAAACATTCTCATTGGAGCCCAACATCCATTTTCATGCATGCTCAGAAGCTAATCATTGTCTTTGACCAGGTAACCTCAAAGAAGCCAAGTTCCACAGTGTGGAACGTGTACAGTATGGTGTCTCTGGAGTGCATCTGGGAATGACCTGACATACGCTGGCTCATTCCCCTGCTGCTCTCGGCACTGCAGTTCATTTTATGCAGATCCCTGCAAAATGAAAAGAATTAACAGCAGCTCTGTAACCCTCAATGTAAATTTCCTAGTACAAAGATAACCAAAGAATTTCTCATCTGAGAATGTTTTTTAATCTGAATTTTTGCATTGCTTATTGTGAAGAAATTTGAAATTTACTGATTATAGAGCAAAACTTAGAGAACAGAAGTTAGTCTTGTAGGTTCCTTCTCTGCGTGACTGATGGAATGCATAAAAATAAGAAGCTCTAGACTTAAATGGCTCCCTAGAACTGACTTGTATAGCACATGTCCATCATGCACAGTGAACACTGATCTCTAACTCTGAAACCAGAATACATCCTAGAACAAAAATCTGTTTTTTGGAAGTGTATATTACTTTGCCGACTAAGGTCCATCTAGTCAAGGCTATGGTTTTTCTACTAGTCATGTATGGATGTGAGAGTTGGACTGTGAAGAAGGCTGAGCGATGAAGAATTGATGCTTTTGAACTGTGGTGTTGGAANGGGGGGGGGCATTCTCCACCCCCCTTCTGATGTCTAGGTCAGAAGCTTTCTCTGTCCCTTTGTATAATTTGATAAAACTCTGGTATACCAAAGCTGTTGGGTGATCAAGTCTGGTCCCTGTTCCTGAAGTTAAATCTTCAGAGATCATGAATCTAACACTGTTCACCATAAGCTATTACCTTATCCCACTAAAAGAATCAAACAGAATTTACCACTGCTTACAAAGTGAGTGAAATGTATTGTTCAAAATTACATACATGGAAAATTCCTCATGACCTAAAACCTGTCTCTTATACACATCTAGATGTGTATAAGAGACAGAGTCAAGGCTGTGGTTTTTCCTGTGGTCATGTATGGATGTGAGAGTTGGACTGTGAAGAAGGCTGAGCACCGAAGAGTTGATGCTTTTGACCTGTGGTGTTGGAGAAGACTCATGAGAGTCCCTTGGACTGCAAGGAGATCCAACCAGTCCATTCTAAAGGAGATCACTCCTGGGATTTCTTTGGAAGAACTGATGCTGTAGCTGAAACTCCAATACTTTGGCCACTTCATGCGAAGTCTTGACTCACTGGAAAAGATCCTGATGCTGGGAGGTATTAGGGGCAGGAGGAAAAGGGGACGGCAGAGGATGAGATGGCTGGAAGGAATCACTGACTCAATGGATGTGAGTCTGGGTGAACTCCGGGAGTTGGTGATGGACAAGGAGGCTTGGCATGCTGCAATTCATGGGGTCACAAAGAGTCGGACACGACTGAGCAACTGAACTGAACTGAATATGTTGCTACAGGGGACTCAACTGAGCTCTAAAGACATAAAGAGATTGAAAGTGATGGATACAAAAAGATATTCCATGTAAATGGAAACAAAAAGAAAGTTGGGGGAGTAATACCCATATCAGACAAAGTAGACTTTTATAAAAGACTTTAACTAGAGACAAAACAGGCATTGCATAATGATAAAGGGGTAAAAAAAAAAAAAGAATACAACATATAATAACATTTATATACCCAACAAAGGAGCACCTGAATAAGTAAAGCAAAATATAAACAGATATAAAGAAAGACACAATAATACAATAACATTCTACTTAAACCAATAGATCATCCATACAGAAAATCAATAGGAAAATACTATGAACAGGCATATTCTTTTTGTCTGAGCCACCAGGGAAGCCCTATAAACAGTTTCCAGATGGCATCTAAGTGGATAACCTAGAAGAAAGAAACACATTCCTAGAAACATAAAATCTGCCAAGATTTCCAAGTCTCTATTTTCAGAATAAATAGGAAATTTGAATAGACCAATCACTAGTAATGATACTGAATCAGTAATTAAAAACATAACTCTCTCCGTGTACACCCATGGTGAATTCATGTTGACATATGGCAAAATAAATACAATATTGTAAAGTAATTAGGCTCCAATTAAAATAAATAAATATATATTTTAAAATAATAAATGAATGAATGTACTAAAAATAATAATAACTCTCAACAAACAAAGGTCACAGGACTAGATGGCTTCACAGGGAAATTCTAAAAAACATTTGAAGAAGTATTATCTATTCTTCTTAAATTATTCCAGAATGTCGAAGAAAAGGGAATACTTTTGAATTTATTCTATGAGTCCAGCATTACCCTAACCAAAATCAGACACACAAACACAGAGAAAAATTATAGACAAATATCCCTGATGAACACAGAAACAGAAAGTCTCAAAAAAAAATTTATCACACTGAATGCAATAACACATTAAAGTATAATTTATTCCAAGAATTGAAGGATGGTTCAGTAGCTGCAATCAATGTGACACTACATTAACAAAATAAATGATGAAAGTCACATGATCATCTTAATAAATAGAGAAAAAAATTTGACAAAATTCAACATCCATTTAAGACAAACACTCTTAACAAAGTGTGAATAGAGGGAACATACCTCAACATAATAGAAGTCACATATGACAAAGCCACATCCAACATTATGCTCAACAGTAAAAACATGGAAGATTTTCTTCTAAGAACAAGACAAGGATTCCCAGTCTCACAACTTTCATTCAACATGGCATTGGGGAGCCTAGCCAGACAAGAAAAAGGGGAAAAAAAAAAAAAAAAACTAGAGGGGTAGGATAGGGTGTGAAGTGAGAGGGGTGTTCAAGAGGGAGGGGACATATACACACCTATGATTGATCTCTGTTGATGTATGATAGAAACTAACACAATATTATAAAGCAATTATCTTCTAACTTAAATTAATTTTTAAAAAGGGAAAAAAGGCATTCAAATTAGAAGGGAAGCAATGAAACTATTACTATCTGCAGATAACATGACTACATATAGAATACACTAAGACTCCACTAAAACACTCTCAAAACTAATGAAAGAGTTCAATAAAGTTTCAGGATAGAAGTTTAATAGACATAAATTTGTTGCTTTTCTGTACACTAGTAGTGAAGTATTAGAAATGAAGAAAACAATCCACTCAATGTTGAATCAACAAATAAAATACCTAGGAATAAATTTAACGTAAGAAGTAAAATATCTTTACTCTGAGAACTACAAGACATTGATAAAAGAAATTGAAGATGACACAAATAAATGGAAAGACACTCTGTGCTCATAGATTGTAAGAATTAATACTGTTGAAATGTCCATATTACCCAAAGCAATCCACAGGTTCCATGCAATCCCTTTTTAAATACAGCATTTTTCAAAGAATTAGAACAAATAATTCTAAAATTTGTATGGAATCACAAAAGACCCCAAAGAGCGAAAACAATCTTGAGAAATAACCAAGCTGGAGGTATCACGGTCCCTGATTTCAGACTATACCACAAAGCTATAGTCACTAGAACAGCATGATACTGGCACAAAAGCCGACACACAGATGAATGGAATAGAATATAGAGCTCAGAAGGAAACCCACTCTGATGTGGTCAATTAACCTACAATAAAGGATGCAAGAATGTACACTGGAGAGAAACTGTCTCTTCAATAAATAGTGTTGGGAAAACCAGATAACTAATTGCAAAAGAATCCAACTAGACAACTTTCTCACACCATAAACAAAGTAAACTCAAATGGATTAAAAATTTAAATGAAAGATATGAAACTATAAAACTCCTAGAAGAAAACATAGGCAGTAACCTCTTTGACACTGGTCTTAGCAATATCTTTTTGGATATGTCTCCAAATATCCCATGGCAACAAAGGCAAAAATAATAAGACTAGTTCAAACGAAAGAGTTTTTGCACAGTGAAGAAAACCACCAACAAAATGAAAATGCAGCCCACTAAAATGGAGAAGATATTTGCAAACAATATATGTGATAAGGAGTTCATATCCAAAATATATAAATAACTCATACTATTCAACATCAAAAAATAAACAACCTCACTTAAAAATCAGTAGAAGACTTGAATGGACATTTTCCCAAAAGAGTCAGATGGTCAACAAGCACCTGAAAAGGTACTCAACATCACTAATCGTCAGGAAAATGCAAATCAGAAATACAATGAGATATCACCTGTCAGAATGGCTTTATCAAAAAGGCAGGAAACAATAAAAACTGGCAAGGATGTATGAGAAAAGGGAAATCTGGTGAACTATCAGTAGAAATATAAATCAGTACAGACACTTTGGAAAATAGTATGGAGGTTTCTTTAAAAACTAAAAATAGGGCTTCCCTGATGGTCCAGTGGTTAAGTATCTGACTGCTAATGGAGGGGACATGGGTTCGATCTCTGGTCTCGAAATATGCCACGTGCCATGGGGCAACTAAGCCCACGTGGCACAACTACTGAGCCAGTACTCTAGAGCCCACAAGCTGCAGCTACTGAGCCCACGTGCTACAACTACTAAGGCTCATGCTCCACAACAAGAGAAGCCACCGCAGTGAGTAGCCTGCACATCACAGCTAGAGGATAGCCCCCTCATGCTGAAGCTAGGGAAAGCCTATGTGCAGCAACAAAGATCCAGCACAGCCAAAATAAAAATGAATAAATAAGTAAAAGTAAAAACAAAACTAAAAACAGAAGTACCATATGATTCAGCAATTACACTTCAAGGTATTTATCTGAGGAAAATGAAAATAATAGTTCAAACAGATATATGCAGCCTATGTTCATTGCAGCACTATTTACAATAGCCAAGATATGGAAGCAACCTAAGAATCCATCAATATATGAATGGATAAAGATGTGATGTGGTGTGGTATAGTGTGTGTGTGTAATGGAATATTAGCCATAAAAAAGTAAAATCTCACCATTTGTGACAGTACTATAGATATAGAAGGTGCTATGCCAGACATGACTGAAGCAACTTAGCAGCAGCAGCAGCAGCAGCATGCTAAGTGAAATGAGTTAGAGAAAAACAAACACCATATGATTTCATTTATATGTGGATCTAAGAAACAAAAAAGCCTCTTGATGAAAGTGAAAGAGGAGAGTGAAAAAGTTGGCTTAAAGCTCAACATTCAGAAAACAAAGATCATGGCATCCGGTCCCATCATTCCATGAGAAATAGATGGAGAAACAGTGAAAACAGTGTCAGACTTTATTTTGGGGGGCTCCAAAATCACTGCGGATGGTGACTGCAGCCATGAAATTAAAAGACGCTTATTCCCTGGAAGAAAAGTTATGACCAACCTNGCCATGAAGTGATGGGACCGGATGCCATGATCTTCATTTTCTGAATGTTGAGCTTGAAGCCAACTTTTTTACTCTCCACTTTCACTTTCATCAAGAGGCTTTTTAGTTACTCTTCACGGTCAAAGGTTACCTGGGAGTTATTTCAAAAGGATATCTGCAACTGTTCAAGGTTTTTGATACATGTCCTGTCCCAAATTATCTATTAGGGCTTCCAAGATTTTCAAACACAAAAGGATTAGATAGAAAATGGAAAAAAAGAATATTTATGAGCCTTGTTAGACATTGTAATTAGGCAGTTCAGGAGGAAGCTTTGGACCTATTTGGGGTTCTTCATTAGAACCATTGTTAGTTTGCATGAAATTCCCTAATTTCTTATTATGTTGGTAGGAGGTTTGCTTCTGCTATTGGCTTTTAACCTTTGAGAGTATATAGGGAATCTACTAACTTTCACTTTCTTTCTTGGGCGTTGATTCATGAATCCTTCTTCTAACAGCTGTTGCCTTTTGAACATAGTGTTGAACATAGTGATCTCTTTCCTTCAAGGATCTGGGCAGGAGTTCCCTCAAATATACTGCAATTTCTTTCACCCAGATGCAGACCTTGACCCTAATTACCAAAACCTAAAGCAGAAGATTAATTCCTTAATAGTGCTCTGTGTCTCTGTGCTACATGAAATATTAATTTTTTGGAAAATGAGCTACTTTTTATTTTATTGGTATAAAAGCTCCAGAAGTTCATGTTGATGTATGGCAAAACCAATNAATTACCAAAACCTAAAGCAGAAGATTAATTCCTTAATAGTGCTCTGTGTCTCTGTGCTACATGAAATATTAATTTTTTGGAAAATGAGCTACTTTTTATTTTATTGGTATAAAAGCTCCAGAAGTTCATGTTGATGTATGGCAAAACCAATACAATATTGTAAAGTAATTAGCATACAATTAAAATACATAAATTTAAATTAAAAACAAAAACAAAAAATTTTGCATACTACATATTTATGGTTCTGATTTTAAATCTTATTACATCTTATATACACATGGCATCATTTATTCATTTATAATAATAGCAAATACATATAGGATAAACTAAGTACCAAGCATTATACTCACACTTTAATCATTTAATATTCACACTTGTCTGTAAATTAATTACCATTGGTGGCTCAGATGGTAAAGATTCTTCCTGCAATTCAGGAGAACCGAGTTCAATTCCTGGGTTGGAAGATCCACTTGAGAAGAAAGTGGCAATCCACTCTAGTATTCTTGCCTGGAGAATTTCCATGGACAGAGGAGCCTGGTGGGCTAAATTATGTGGATTTGCAAAGAGTTGGACATGACTGAGCAACTAACACACACACACACATACTTTCTAATTTGAAATTGAGTAAACAGAAGCAGAGAGATGGAAAAGTTTATCGAAGATCAAGAATTCTTATTTTGCCAATAATTCATATTTGCTCATTCTTGTGCATGAGCAAAACCATCCACTCTTACTTTTTCTTTCTCTATAAACCAGTTGTGTGCAAAATGCTAAGATCTCAAAACTTAATGAGACTCGGTTTCTTCCTTGAGGTAGCTCATGGTGTCACAGAAAAATATGCACCTATACTAGAAGCGCCTTGGGAGTGCAACAGATGCTTAGGGAACGTGGTAGCAAATACTGCATAAAGACGTTATACGAAAGCTTTTTCAATGTTGATAGCCTCACTCTGATAGGTAGACGTTTTCAGGACAAAAGAAATACTATGAAGAAAATGTGGCTGAATGACCAGGTTATTGAAGGAATAAGGAGATGTTGACTGTGAGATTATGAACTTAACTACAGTGGGAAATTATAGGAAAAGCTGTTATAGATTTATCCTTTGCTAATTTGTTGTTTTCCAGTGTATTCTAAAGAAAGCACTTTGCAAATAGCACCTTTCACAAATAGCAGGCATCTCTATGACTCTCAGGTTTCATTTCTGCCGAGATCGAAGTCTTAGAAAGTAAGCAAGGACATTAATGGTATTTGAGGGAGAGGGGATTTTCAAATCACTGTGTGGGTCACTGTTTTTGTAATGATAAATATCCATATCTTATTTATGGCATTACCAAATGAATATTTAAAGAAAAATCTCATTTGTACTTCAAAACAGCAACAACAACAGCAACACTAAGTTGATAGGTTGTCTGAACCTTCAAGTTTCAGAACACTGTACCATGAACAAAGAGTAAATCCCTTTTGAAGTCCCCTTGAGATTTATTTATTTATTTGTTTTTAATTGGGGGAAAATTGCTTTACAATTATTGTGTTGGTTTCTGCCATACATCAACATCAATCTGCCATAGGTATATGTATTCCCCTCCCTCGTGATTTCAGTCTTTATGCGTGTAGGGTCTTTTACTTATTTATTCACTGCCATATCCCCATGGCATCTGGTCCCATCACTTCATGGCAAATAGATGGGGAAACAGTGGAAACAGTGGCTGACTTTGNAGCCCAGCGTTTCTGATACTCAATGGTAAAAAGCCGAAAGCATTTCCTCTACGACCAAAAAAAAGATAAGGATGCCACACCACTTTTATTCAACACAGTGTTGGAAGTGCTACAGCAGCAGGGCAAGGAAAAGAAGGGGATCCAAATAGGAAAGAAAGAAGTAAAACTGTCACTATTTGTAGATGACATAAACAGAAAACCCTGTTATAAACCGAAAGCTGTAAAGACTCCATCAAAAAAATGTTAGAAATAATAAGCAAGTCAACAAAGCTGCAGAATACAACATCAATTACAAAAATCTGTTGTTTCTATACAGAAAACAATCCCACTCACAACTGTATCAAAAAGAAAATACCTAAGAATAAATTTAACCAAGGAGGTGAAAGATATGTACACTGAAAACTATGAAACACTGATGAAAGAAACTGTAGACAAATAAATGGAAAAATATTCTCTGTTCACAGATTGGAAGTATATAGTTAAAATGTCCATATTACCCAATGCAAGCTACAGATTCAAGTCTGATCCTATCAAAATTTCAATGTCATATTTCATAGGAATAGAATGAACAATTTGAAAATGTGTGTGGAACCACGAAAGACCCTGAACAGCCAAAGCAATCTTGAAAAAGAACAAAACTGGAAGCACCATACTCCCTGATTTCAAACTGTATTACCAAGCTAGAGTAATGAAAGCAGTAGAGTAGTGGCATAAAAACAGACACAAGAATCAATGGAACTACTGAATAAAAGAACCCCAAAACAAAGCCCGCATACACGATCAATTAATTTATGACAAAGGAGTCAAGAATATATCTTGGGGAAAAGACAAGTCTCTTCAGTAAATGTTGCAAGGAACCTGGACAGTCACTTACAAAAGAATGAAACCAGACCCTTTCTAACACCACATACAAAAATTAAGTCAAAATGGATTAAAGACTTGAAGGTAAAACCTGAAATCATGAAACTCCTAGAAGAAAACAGGTGATAAGCTCCATAACATAGGTTTTGATGATTTTTTGAATTTGACACCAAAAGCAAAGGTAACAAAAGCAAAACTGAACAAGGAAGAAATACATCAAACCAAAAAGCTTCTGCACAGCAAAACAAATGATCAACAAAACTAAAAGGCAACCTACTGAATAGGAGAAAACATTTGTAAATCATCTATCTGATAAGGGGTTAATATCTAAACCATATTAAGAGCTCATATGATTCAACAGGAAAGAAAACCAATCAAATCAAAAAATAGACGACCTGAATACATTTTCCACAGAAGATGTACAAACGGCCGAGAGGTAAATGAAAAGATACTCAACATTAATCATAAGGGAAATTGAAATCAAAACCACAAACAGCAATCACCTCAACTGTTATACCGGCTATCAAAAGACAGGTGGTGTTCACTGCTTCATTATTTACAATACGGAAACAATCTGAGTCCACTAATGGATGAATAGATAAAGAAACTGTGGCATAAACATACCACAGCATACTATTCAACCATAAAAAAAGAAGGAAATCCTACCATTTGCAATAACATGGATGGACCTTGAGGGCATTACATGAAGTGAAATAAGTCAAAGAAAGATAAATACCATATGATCTCACTTATATGTGGAATCTTAAATATCTTAGGTCGCAGATACAAAGAAAAGATTAGTGGTTGCTAGAGGCAGGGGGTGGGGAAGGTGAATGAAATGAATACATTTTTAATATTATAAAAGGGGAAAAAAGAATAAAAATATTAGTGGGCATTATTTGTTTTTATGGTCAAAAAGAAATGCAAAAAAAAGACAATAAAATATCTTTAGATGAAAACAAAAAAAATATTAGTGGGGGAAAATAGGTCTGTGAATAGTCCTAAGGAGTAAGAGAAATTTTAAACTACCACATACAATTAAATTCTGATTAAAGGTGTTAAGATAGGTTCTTAAAATTAGGGACAGAGATAGTTATACACATATAACAAAAATACTATAAACATAAACAAAACCAAAAGACAAGCATATAACAAAAAAGGTATTTATAATGTGGTACATGAGAACAATAAAAATAAGCTATGAGCAACCCAACAAAAAAGTGAAAATTAACAGAAAATTATTACATATAATTAAAATATACAATAAACATGAGAGCTTCAAATACCTAAAGTATGGTTATCAGTTGAAACAGATTAGCACAAAATGTTTTTATCTTACCAATGATTTTTTTAAGAGCATCTAATTCTTCCTGTTGCTTGTGATACGAGCTTTGCTGAAGCTTGGTCTGTAATAAATCTACCTCCTCAGCTTTCATCTCCCACTGCTGTTTTAGGTGCCGATACCTTAAGGAAGAGAAGTTTATAATAAATGACAATTTTTCTGATGTTTGAGACATGCATTTAACTAAAACAAACTCATACAACATAATGCAAGATGCCACTGGTTACAAGACTCATTTTGATGACTTCCACACTTCTGAAGCATCAATCAAACTCAAGTTTTACTTGGTTACTGAAGGTAAATACTCTAAATGACCAAGACCAATAGTAACTATCCACAGAAATATTCTTAATTTTAGAAAATACTAATAATCTTTGAATAAATAAGTTACCTTAAAAATAACCCTTCTCACTGATCCTTATCTAAAAGAAAAACTCCATAACAGCCTCCAACACAAAAATAGAATATATAACAATTATATAAAATTTCAAAAATTTGGTTAGCTCAATCCCCAGTTTCAAATGTTTTAAAAAATAATATTACCTCCATTTTGTAAGGAGACTGGTGGTTTAAAATGACACAGTACTCAACTTAAACATTTACCAAGCACTTTATTTTGCAGATCCTGTAATTGTCCCCCAGTTCTGGCAACTTCAAATTACAGCTTTGGAAGGTACTTTGCTAATTCAGCTGCAGTGAAATTTTAAATTATAGTAAATTCAAAGGTTGCTTGTAACTAGAAAATCACAAGATTTGAGGGCAAAAAACAAGCAACTTATAAATACTCCCTTGAGTAGTCTTGTCTGAGACTGCTTGACAGCAATTAAAAAGCCATAATTTTAACTCAGAGTCATTTCTCAACTCATTTAAAAATGTAAAGAAAGTTTTTTAAAAAGGCAAGCTATTTTCCTGATATGGTCTATGAAAGAATGGCTTTAGGTGACCCTTCCACTTTCATTTTTCAAAATCTACTTTTCTTCCTGGACCTCAGGGCCACAATTAGTCTACAAAACAACTCTGCAGAATAAACGACCTAGTACTGCTCAACAAACTTAACAGTTCCAAGCCAAATGTGACTACAACTGAGTTTGTAATTCATTCCCTTGACAGAGCCTCCACATTTCAGAAACATCTTTTTGTCTCATTCTCACAAAAAGTTCTTTCATTTTATCATTGTCATATGTCAATGAAGGTAAAAGGTAGGCTTTCAGTTCAGTCGCTCAGTCCTGTCTGACTCTTTGCAACCCATGAAATCTCAGCATGCCAGGCCTCCCTGTCCATCACCAACTCCCAGAGTTCACTCAAACTCACATCCAGAGTCAG
>SJYV01050001.1:0-15661 GCA_006410875.1 Neotragus pygmaeus
GTCTGACACTGTTTCCACTGTTTCCCTATCTATTTCCCATGAAGTGATGGGACCGGATGCCATGATCTGTTTCCTGAATGTTGAGCTTTAAGCCAACTTTTTCACTTAATTACCTTTAAAAGGCTCTGTCTCCATAAGTTTGTTTTCTTAGAGTCCATGAATCTGCTTCTAATTTTTGTCAATAAGTTCATTTGTCTCATTTTTAAAAATTCCACATATAAGGGGAATCATATGATATTCGTCTTTCCTCATCTGACTTACTATGGTGCGGGGAGGGATAAATTAGGAGTTTGGGGTTAACATATACACACTACTGTATGTAAACTAAACAACAAGGGCGTACTGGATAGCACAGAGAACTCTAGTCAATATTTGGCAATAGGCCATATGGAAAAAGTATCTGAAAAAGAATGAATAAATGTATATGTATAACTGAATCACTTTACTGTACACCTGAAACTAATCCAGTACTGTCAATCAACCATCGTTGCTGTTGTTTAGTTGCCAAGTCGTGTCCGACTCTTTGCGACCCCATGGACTGCAGCACGCCAGGCTTTTCTGTCCTTCACTCTCTCCTGGAGTTTGCGCAAACTCATGTCCATTGAGTAGGTGATGCCATCTCAATCAACCATACTCCAAAAGAAAATAAAAAGGGAAATAAGTTAATTTAAATAAAAAGTAAAAGTGTCTGATACTAAAAAAAAAAAAAGCTCTGTCTCTGGATACAGTCACATTCTAAGGTACTGGGGGTCAGGACTTCAATGTATGAATCTGGGGACAAGTACAGTCCTTGACAACTGGATTAAGTGTTAAGCTCGTCTGGACCAGGACTAAGATGTCTGCTCAGGGGGGACTGGAATGTTTAGGGTGAATGTGGAGCATAAGAGAATTGCTGCTTTGTCCATCCCTGAGAGGCTATTCTTCAAACGTCTTACAAGAGTATCTGATCAGCCATCTTTCAAAAACAGAGCATCTTATCCCGACACATAGCTGACTAGTTCCTGACACTAAATCAAAGGTTAAAGATCCCTCTAGGCTTATTTGACAGGATTTTACCCAGTTTCCCACCAAAGGGCCAGTGCAGCTGTAAGCGGGCCGTAGGGTAGGGTGAGGCAGACCAGGATGGAGAACATTCTGGGACACGCCTGAGACGGGACCCAGGGTCCATCCTCTTCACATGCACCAAGTTCTGGAACGAACCGCCATGGCATATGAGGCCACGCCTCCTGCGTACCCACTCTGGTTCTCTAGAGTGGACCTTTGGTGGGAGGGCTGCTGCTGCTGCTGCTGCGTCGCTTCAGTCGTGTCTGACTCTGTGCGACCCCATAGACGGCAGCCCACCAGGCTCCCCCGTCCCTGGGATTCTCCAGGCAAGAACACTGGAGTGGGTTGCCATTTCCTTCTCCAATGCATGAAAGTGAAAAGTGAAAGTGAAGTCACTCAATCGTGTCTGACTCTTCAAGACCCCATGNTGTAGCCCGCCAGGCTCCTCTGTCATGGGATTCTCCAGGCAAGAACACTGGAGTGGGTTGCCATTTCCTTCTCCAATGCATGAAAGTGAAAAGTGAAAGTGAAGTCACTCAATCGTGTCTGACTCTTCAAGACCCCATGGACTGCAGCCTCCCAGGCTCCTCCGTCCATGGATTTTCCAGGCAGGAGGACTGGAGTGGGGTGCCATTGCCTTCTCTGGTGGGAGGGCAGCTCCTAACAAATGCTGGCCAGGAGACACAGCCAGCCTGAGCTCCTTCTGCGTGGTCATTGCCCTCTGTGGTCAGGGTCAATTCATTGTGAGTAGCTCTTGAGAGTTATTCTTAGAACAATGCCACGAATTCAGCCTCACTCCATGATAAATCCTGGGCTGTTAAATGGAATTCTGTGGTGTAATGACTAACAAATCTCCCCGCCGCTTACATCGAATGCGTTGCCCTCCCTGTGTTTCACCTGTGTGGTGGTTAGTTTTAGGTGTTAACCTGGAGGATGTTTTGGATGAGATTAACATTTAAGTTGGTGAATTTCTGGGTAAAGCAGATTGTCCTCTATAATGTTTGTGGGCCTCATCCAATCAGTTGAAGATCTAAGTAAAACAAAAACTGACTTCCGTTAAGTGAGAGAGAATTCTCTATCAGATTGCCTTCACACTGGAACTGCACCACTGGCTTGCCTGGGTCTCAAGCCTGCCAAATCACACTATAGATTTTGGATATACAGCCTCCATAATCACATAAGTGACTTCCTTATAATACATCTCTTTCTCTCTGCATGTACACATCTTAGTAGCCTTGTTTCTCTGGAGTACACACCAGGAGTGGTGATGATGCTGGACTGTTGATTCACCTAAAGGGGCAGATGTTGCCTAGTTTTTACACAGGGATCTTACGGAGGCATCACCTGGATTCTAAATATGGGACCACTTTTCTCTTCACCCTTCCCCCATTCTGTTCTGGTTTCCCAGGTTCATGGCTAGTGAGTTTAATTCCATAGACAAGGGTAGGAAAGTCAGCCAGGTAGGTCAGGGTCAAGGGAAGCTCCAGGAAGCTGGGTCTTCATTGAGACTAAGGGGCAAATGTGATCGAAGGGGCAAGAGAGAAGAGAGGACCAGTTCAAGCTTCAGGTTCAAGAGCTAGGACCTGAATCACATGCAAGAGAAGAGGCTGGAGATCAATCAGGAGTTGAGAAGACAGGAATAAGCTGGGACACAGCATAGGAGGGGCAAGTTTCAAACAGTGAACTACAAACAAAATAGGGTTGAGCTCAGTTTTACCGGGTGCAAGGAATGTGGCGGGCAAGGGGTGTGCGGCTGTTTAAAGGCACAGTGATGTTAAGGTTAACAGGGAGAGCGGTACATTCAAAGCCGAGCTCTACTATCAACCGGCCCTGTGTGACCTTGGTCCAGTCACTTACTGTGTGTGTGTGGGCTAAGTGGCTTCAGTCATATCCAACTCTGTGTGACCCTATGGACTGTAGCCCACCAGGCTCCTCTGTCCATGGGGATTCTTCAGGCACGATTACTGAAGTGGGTTGCCATGCTCTCCTCCAGGGGATCTTCCCAACCCAGGGATCGAACCTGGGTCTCCTCTATTGCAGGCAGAGTCTTTACCGCTGAGCCACCAGGGAAGCTGAAGTCACTTACTACCTTTGTGCAAAAGAGAAATACTAAGCCACTTTACAGTGATGCTGTGAATTAAGACATGATGTGGAGCATCAGACCCAGCACCAGAACAGGGTCTGACAGTACCAGAACCGAGGATCTGCTCAACTACGTCAGTTCCTTTCTTCCTTTATGTTGGTTGCTCAGTCGTGTCCAACTCTTTGAGACGCCATGGACTGTAGCCCACCAGGCTCCTCTGTCCATGGGATTTCCCAGGCAAGAATACTGGAGTGGGTTGCCATCCCCTTCTCCAGGGGATCTTCCTGACCCAGGGATCGAACCCAGATCTCCTGCATTGCAGGTGGATGCTTTACCATCTGAGCCACCAGGGAAGCCCAAAAGTGTAAGTGAAAGTTGCTCAGTTGTGTCTGACTCTTTGGGACCCCATGGACTCTACAGTTCATGGAATTCTCCAGGCCAGAACACTGAAGTGGGTAGCCTTTCCCTTCTCCAGGGGATCTTCCCAACCTAGGGACTGATCCTAGGTCTCTTGCATTGCAGGTGGATTCTTTACCAGCTGAGCCACAAGGGAAGCCCAAGAATACTGGAGTGCTTAGCCTATCCCTTCTCCAGGGGATCTTCCCAACCCAGGAACTGAACTGGGGTCTCTGACTACCTGTCTTGTTCAATAAAACACTTCTGTTCTGAGCCAACCTTCCCCTTTCCTTTCCAGGAGTTAATGCATTCTTGGAGGATCCAATTTAATTATAATCAGCCTGATGTTGTGGGATGGGGAGCTCACTTTGAAACCTTTGTTAATGATATTCTATCTTTCCCATCATTTTCTCTCTTTGCCTAGATCACTGGTTTCATTTTAGCAATTTAAGTACTACTCTTGGTCCTATTCCTGGAGAAGGAAATGGCAACCCACTCCCAGTATTCTTGCCTGGAGAATCCCAGGGACAGAGGAGCCTGGTGGGCTACTGTCCATGGGGTCGCAAAGAGTTGGACACGACTGAGTGACTAAACAACAATAACACAACCACAACTTGATCCTGTTAGCAATCTCATCTATACAAAAGGAAAGTTGGTGGAGCAATTCTCACTGAAATTCCTGTCTGGGTAAGGTTTGTGGTACAAGGGGTGAAAAGGAAGAGTGAGAGAGACAAAGGAGAGAATGTAGCTAAAGTCATTCCATAAATAGTCCAAGTTCAGTACTAAGCATGTGAAAATATGTCTTGTAGTTGGAGAAGGAAATGGCAATCCACTCCAGGGTTCTTGCCTGGAGAATCCCAGGGACGGGGGAGCCTGGTGGGCTGCCATCTAGGGGGTCACACAGAGTTGGACATGACTGAAGCGACTTAGGAGCAGCAGCAGAAGGATATGTTGCAGAGACTGTTAGTTTCCAATCCGTTATTCATTTTCTCTGTTGTTAAGGAATTCCACATTTTTTAACACTGGGAATGGCCATAGCTAAATGAATGTTTCCCAGCCTCCTCTAGAGTTAGGTGCAGCCTTCTGCTGAAATTCTGATTGGAATTTGTTGGGTGAATCTACCGTGGAGAATCCTCGAGAGGAGGCAGCTGGGGCCAAACTTTTGTCCCTCCCTCTTCATGGAGAGAGTGTGAGATGGCTGGTGTTCTAGAAGCTGTCATGGATCAGGAGGCAACTCTGAGGACAGAGGAACCTGGTTCCTTGAGGACTTCATGGCACTGTCATCCTAGCCCTGGACTACCCACTCCAGATCTCTTTTACAGGAGGGAATACAGACTTCTGGGTTTGAGACACTGTGGCTGGATCTGTTTATTAACTGACTCCAAAGGATTTCATCTCAACCTACATTTTTCCTTCTTCAGCCAATATGTTGATCTAGACTCTGGTGGGTCTGAGATGTCTGTGAAGTAGTCTCGGGAGGCTTATTGATGGGAAATCCACAGTTATGGTGCCCTGATGTGGCAGATGATATCCTGAGTTGGCTGGAGGAATTTGGGACAGACTCCACAGTCAACTGTAGTCTAACTCCCTGGGACAGCTGAATGAGTACGTCTTATAGTGGTGATTGCTGCTGTGAAATTAAAAGACACTTGTTCCTTGGAAGAAAAGCTATGACCAACCTAGATGGCATATTAAAAAGCAGAGACATTACTTTGCTGACAAAGGTCCGTCTAGTCAAAGCTGTTTTTTCCAGTAGTCATGTGTGGATGTGACAGGTGGACTATAAAGAAAACCGAGCACTGAAGAATCGATGCTTTTGAACTGTGGTGTTGTAGAAGACTCTTGAGAGTCCCTTGGACAGCAAGGAGATCCATCCAGGCCATCCTAAAGGAAACCAGTCCTGAAGAGTCATCGGAAGGACTGATGCTGAAGCTGAAACTCCAATACTTTGGCCACCTGATGCAAAGAACTGACTCATTGGAACTGACTCATTCCCTAATGCTGGGAAAGATTGAAGGCAGAAGAAGGGGATGACAGAGGATGAGATGGTTGGATGGCATCACGGACTGGATGGATATGAGCTTGAACAAGCTCTGGGAGTTGGTGATGGACAGGGAGGCCTAGCATGCTGCATTCCAAGGGGTTACAAAGAGTTGGACAGGACTGAGCCACTGAACTGAACTGAACTGAACTGATAATGGTTAACTATAAAAGAGGCCTGTTTACTGGATGTAAGACATTTTCATTACCTCCTGCAGCCCCCAAGCCCTGGTCTCAATCCTGGTCACTCTCGTAGTTGGGGTGTCTTCTGGAAGGGTGTAGCTGATGGTAGATATGATGAGACACTAATCTCATTTCCCCACACCCCAGCCTTTGTTGCTTGCTCAGAGGGGCATGTCCTGCTGAGGGGATGGGGTGAGAATTCAATATCAAAGCATCACTTGTACAAAAAAGAAGTACATCGATTTGGTCTGACTGGGTTCAATCTCCTTCTAGTGATATTTTCTTCTCACTAGAACAAGCCTTTTTATTAGCCACTGACCTATCACTGAATTCTCTTATTTCATTCTTCCAAATGCTTTTATTCCAGTTCCCATAGCTAGTACCCTAAAAGCAGTTCTTAGTATCTCATGCTAGAATTTATACAACAGTTTTTTAACTAGCCTGCCCCTTAAATCAATGGCAGACTCCCTTGCCTGGAAAACTACTTTGAATATGCCTCATGTCAGCTAAACTGCTTTTCAGTTTCCAGTTACCAATTACGTGTCTGAGTTTTTAGGACATTCATCACCTGGTTCCAACTTGAATTTCCTCCATCTGGTAGCATGCCCTTACATTCACCTTGACTGCCAGCAAGCCCTACCCTTTCTGTGAAGCCGGGCTCAGTGGTTCCCCTTTCGGTTCCCCTAGTCATCCTTGGCACAGAGGTGGGGTGGAAATTGTGAAGGGGGTGGAGGAAAGTAACTGAAACACTGTTCAGCACCTATTATTTGTCTGTTTATTACTGTATTATTCTATTCAAGAAAGGCCCAGCTCAGGCCAATAAGTGTAAAACTTCCTAATTTCTTTACAGAATTCAGGAGTTGTTTCCCCCACCCCCCTCCCAAGTTGTTGAGAAAGTACCAGATACTTACAGCTCATTGGAAATAGGACACCGCAGGAAAGACGGCTCTGTTGTACTTCTTTTATATTCCCCCAGCAAACACTCAAGACTTGACTGCTAAGGCCTGGTAATCCATGTATGGACTTTGGGTTCTAATCCTGATCTTTCACTTATTAACGGTGTGACCGGGGCAACCGGTTCATTAAGCGGGAATCAATGATGCCTATCCTAGGGGTGAAACAAAGATAAATGTATGTACACTGCAGCGCAGTCCCTGGCACGTGGCGGGTGCACAGTAACACCATTATCAGGCCTGGCGGCGGTCCTAAGGTCGGTTCACTCGGAAAGAACGCTCACTCCGGGCAGTAGTTGGAAAGGCACCGGCCCCACACCGTGCCAGGGCCGGGGCCCGCTTTCCCGCGAGACCGCGTCGGTTCGCGGCTGCGCTCCGATGCGACTCCCAGAAACACTAGTCTTCCCTCCGGGCGAAGGGCCCGGGACCCCGAGGCTACTCCGACCCGACCCGACNCTCTTGTTCCTCTACCCCCGCCAGGGCTGGACCACGAGCTGGCCTTCTCTCGGCTGATCGTGGAGCTGCGGCGCCTGCACCCGGGCCACGTGCTGCCCGACGAGGACCTGCAGTGGGTGTTCGTGAACGCGGGAGGCTGGATGGGCGCCATGTGCCTTCTGCACGCCTCCCTGTCTGAGTACGTGCTGCTCTTCGGCACCGCTCTGGGCTCTAGCGGCCACTCGGGTCAGTGCTGGCGGCGGGCCGAACTGGGAGGCTGGGGCTGTACAAAGGCCCGTGCCCTCCTTTCTGCCGTTTGGCCAAGCCGTAGGATGCTACGGATACCCTGGTATTCAGTGTCCATTTGATTGTTCCTCAGGGCGCTACTGGGCTGAGATCTCGGATACCATCATCTCTGGCACCTTCCACCAGTGGAGAGAGGGTACTACTAAAAGTGAGGTCTTCTACCCAGGTGGGTTGGGTGACTTTGTCAGAGAGGTGGGTCTTTTCATTCTCGGGTGCCTGTAGTTGGGGGAAGGAGCGATGCCATGGAAAAGGGGGTGCATTGAGGGGCCCTCCACCTAGTTCCTTTGCCCTCCAGGTAAGCCACAGGTGGTTGGTGAGGCAGTGTTAAGGGGTTTCTGTGACTTTTCCCCTGTCCAAGTGGAAACATAACCTCCTGTTAACCATGTCTGATTTTTAATCATCCATTATTCCCAGCAGTTACTGGAGTCAGTTGGGTAATCAGAAATGCTGTCATGCCCCAAAGACAAGGCAGACAGTTGTCTCCCCTTTTTTGTATAATGAAGCATTTGGACTGCTGAGTAACTTTGGTGTTGAATGTTACAAGCATGACAGGCATGGGATTTCCCTGACAGTCCGGTGGTTACAACTGCACTCCCAGTGCAGGGGAGCATGGGTCAGATCCCTAGTCAGGGAACTAAGATCCTGCATACTGCGCAGCAAAAAAAAAAAAAACAAGTGTGGCAGGCATTGTAATTGAACAGCTACATTTCTTAGAAAGCCTAGCAAGTTTCATATTTATCTCACCCATCTAATAGGCCCAGCCCAAGTTTAGCTAACTTCTGCTTGACATGAGTGAGGCTTGGGAATGCAGACTTCCATGGTTCCCAGATAGTGGTGCGGGGCCAAGTGAGACTTCCCCCATGAGAGGACATGAGCCAGGTGATGCCACAAAAGAAAGTTCAGGAGTGGCCACCTTTAGCCCCTTATCCAACCAAACCAGTGAGGTAAAGCTTTTCCTTTCCTGACGTTGCCTGTCCACTCCCTACCCCTAGAGAGCCTATAGGCCAGGGGTGGGGGTGGCCGTGGAAGGGAAGGGCAGGGCCGGGATCCTCAGGTGGTTGCTCCCTGTCCTCCCAGGGGAGACAGTGGTGCACGGGCCTGGTGAGGCAACGGCTGTGGAGTGGGGGCCAAACACATGGATGGTGGAGTATGGCCGGGGTGTCATCCCCTCTACCCTGGGCTTCGCACTGGCTGACACTGTCTTCAGCACTCAGGACTTCCTCACCCTCTTCTACACTCTTCGAGCCTATGCCCGGGGCCTCCGGCTGGAACTCACCACCTACCTCTTCGGCCAGGATGCCTGACCCTGAAGGAGGACCTGTGGATGGACAGGAGCGGGCGGGCCCGCACACATCCACTTGCTGGAGCCCATGTGAACAGACAGGAACATACCACATGCAGATACTGAGTTCCTGATGTATGAGCAGGGACATACATGCTTATACAACCAAACATAGAGAGTCATGGGAACACATGAGACACACATTCAGATTCTGAATCCTGTGTGTATGGCAGCATTCACACCCATCCAGAGAGGGAGCCCCATGTGTACCAAGGGAGCCAGTCATGTTCCAACACATCCCACAGCTCGACTCACTAACTCAGGCCTCTCCAGAACCTCTCTGCCCCTAGTCAGAGCTCTGGAGTTAGGGATGGGGCTGGCTATTTCAAACTGCCTGGGTCTGAACCTTCAGCCCAGCAGCCATCGATTAGGGAGGATAGGGGAGAAGAGGGGCTGCCTTTGGAGGCTCCCTTCACCTGCAGCTATGATTCCCTTCCCCTTCATCTCCCATCCTCACCATATGCCTTACCCCTTTTTGTTCCCCTGCTATGCAAGTACCCTCATGGTCTGTCCCCTACCCTCTGGAGAACCAGGAGAATGGAAAATGCTGAGGTCACACCTCCCTCCAGGGTATGATGGGGAAGCTGGCCTCAGCCCAGGGCCCACTGCTGGGACGAGTACCTGGACAGGTGGGCCCAGGTCCAAGGGGCTGTCGCTGGCCTAGAGAAAGCCTTTTCTGCACACCACCCATCACAGCTTCTGGACACTGCCCTTGCTGCATTCTCTGTCCATCTGTCGATCTCTGTTAATAAAGACCTGTTGAACAGTTTCATTTCTTTTCGTGTCTGAGCAGCAGGAAAACCTCTAACTCCTGGAGGCCTCAAGAAGGTCCCTCACTGTGTGATTCAGTTTATATGACAGCGGCTTTTTAATCAATACTTCAGTGTTCCCAGGAATCACCTGCAGGCTCATTGACTCTATGGATTATTGTGCCCAATTCCCAGAGATCAGTTCTGGGTTGAGGCCTTGAGATCCGCATGTTTAATAAGTTTCTCTCCACCAAGTTTGAATGCCACAGTTTAAGAAATTCAAGGCTAACAGAGTTGTGTGTCTTCCTCTTGGTGTCTTGGTCTTACCTCTGCTAGTGCTGTTCTGGGGAACAGTCCTGGGATTCCTACCCTGAATGATCACTGGGTGGCAGTGTGCAGCCACTTTTGATCTGTAAGGCAGCAGCATTCTCCATCTGCTTTGTACTAGGTTTCCAGGGTAGCATGTTCACCTCCATCCCGAGCAAGAGGTCCTCCTCTCCAGTCTGCTTTTTTCAGGACTCCTTACTTTGGTGGAGGCTCCCAGGAGTGGGCAGCAGGCACACTATCTGGTGAAGTCTGAGGTAGTGAGGGCTGGGACTAGGATGAGATCAGTGAAGTGCACACTCCCACGGGCCCTGCTCTTGCCTCACCCTCCTACCTTGCTCTGAGGTTGAGCAAGGCTCAGGCCTCATTTCTTAGCACTCTAATATATTTAAAATGGGAGAAACATGGTTATAAAAAAAGTCTTATTCTAAAAGTTTGACATTCTAATGAACAAAAATACAAAAGACTACATATATAACCATTGAGAACATCAAGAGTCTAAACTGGTCACACAGAATGAATGTGAGGCCCAGGCAAAAATGCCTCCTGAGAGTATCACCACTGTGTCAGCCATGACAGGCCCTGGCTGCAGCCTCTCCATTTGATCACAGGTTGCAAAGTCAAGCCTCAGAATTTCTCTCACCATGAAACCCACCTTTGCCTCTAGGCTTAGAGTCCACATCTGTTAGGGACACCCCAGCTCCCTGTGTCATTTCTTTCTTTCACAAAGGACTAAGCTCCGAGGCTCCTCCCCATCTCTGCTGCTATGTCCAGTGGTTATTTCTTCTCACTTTAACTTGACACAATTTTAAAACGCTCATGTCGCTTAGAGGACCCTATGCTTCCTTCTTTGCCTCCTTTGCCAGATCTTGCTTATTTCCTCAACCTCTGACTTCCCAGGTCTATACTGCTCTGAGGTGACTGCAACCATTTCATGACTTTAAATACCATCTAAGGAATCCCCCAGCAATCCAGTGGTTAGGACTTGAGGCTTCCATTGCTGGGGTCTGGGTTCATTCCTAGGTCAGGAAACAGATCCCACAAGCCACATGGGACAACCATAAATAAATAAGTACCACCTATATGTCTATAAACCAGTTATAATGAGATACAATTGATATGCAAGGTTTTATTAATTTTAAGGTATACAATGTAATTTGATAAATGTCTATATTATGAAATGATTACCGCAAGTTAATGTTCATCAGCACACAGTCATAATTTTTTTCTTTTGATGAGAGGTTTCAAGATCTACTCTCTAAGCAACTTTCAAATATTCCATATAATATTGTTGACTATAGTCAGTATGCTGTACATTACATCCCCAGGACTTATTTATCTTATAACTGGAAGTTTACCTTTTAACAACTCATTTCTCCCTTGTCCCCATATTACCCCTGACCTCTGGCAACCACCAATCTGTCCTCTGTTTCTATGAGTTCAGTTTTTTGTTTTTTTAGAGTCCACATTTAAGTGAGAATGTATAACATTTGTCTTTATCTGATTATTTCATTTCACATAATACTCTCAAGAATGAATGGATAAAGAAAATGTGGTATATATCTACAAGGAATATTATTCAGCCATGAAAAAGAAGGAAGCCCTGCCATTTGCAACAGTGATTGGAACTTGAGGACCATCTATATGTCTTGATGCGTCATTTTTGATCTCCTCTGAGCTCCAGATTCAGATAGCTGATTACTTTTATCTCCACTTGACCCCTTCACTTGGTCATCTAACTGGCATCTCAAAATATTCAACACAAACTGATTTCTCTCCCAACCCTGCACCTTCTGCAGTCTTTATGGCCTCAGTTAGGAGCACCTCCACTTACCCAGGTGCTTTGGCCAAACACCTTGGAGTCCTCTTGGATACCTTTCATTCTCTCACATTCTACATTCAAGACATCAACAGATCCTGTCAGATTTATCTTCAAAACATATTCAGCATCTTACCACTCCTTGCCACTTCCACTGTTAACCACCCTGGTACAAGCCATCATCATCTCTTGACTGGATTACTGCAATGGCCTCCTAAAGAGCCTCATGCTTACATCCATTGTGGAAAGTCAGAGCCATATTCAACAACCAGAGTCAGACTTTCACTCTCTGCTCAGCCATTTCCAATGGCTTCCCATCTCATCCAGTCCTTTCACTGCCTCCAAGAACCTACTCCAAGGTCCATGTTACCCCTGACCAAACATCCAACTGGTCACCTTGGCCACTGTGTTCTAGACTAGTGGCCTTGCTTTTCTTCCAACACATCAAACTTTCACTTCAGGATATTTACACCTGCTGTTCTGACTGCAAGGCTCTTCCCTCCTTCAATTCCTGCTCAGTGAGTCCTTCCCTTAACATTGGGTAATATCAGTCCTTCTGTGTTGGTTTTCAAATAGCAAATTTTTGATACTCTTCCTTTTAAGAAGTGAAGCCTAATTCCCTTCCCCTTAAGTGTAGGCTGGACTTAGTTATGTACTTTTAACAAATAATATATGGCAGAAGTGACAGTGTGTGACTTCTAAAACTAGGCTGTAAAAAGCTCTCTTCCCTCTTTAGTCACTCTCTCGGGGGAAACCAGCTGCCAGGTTGGGAGGACACTGGGACATGAGGTCCTCTCCTATGGCGCGGCTCAGCTGGGGAGAACAGCCTCTTGCCAACAGCCATATGAGCAAAGTGGATCCTCCAGTCCCAGCCAAACCTTCAAATCACTGCGCCAACATCTTGACTACAACCTCATGAAAGACAGTCAGCACCCCGCAGCTAAGCCACTCTCAAATTCCTGATCCACAAAATAGTTAAAAAATAAATGCTGTTTCAAGCTGCTAAGTTTGAATGTAATTTGTTGCACAGTAATAGGTAACCAATACTCTATTCCCTCAACTCAGATTTATTTTTCTCCATTTTGCTTATTATACACACTATGTATTTCTCCCACTGGAATTATGCCATTATAATAGGGACTTTGCTATATTTACTCCTGTGTCCAACAGTGCCTTGCATAATGTAGGTGCTCCATAAGTATGTGTTGGATGAATGGAAGTCTAGATCTATCTACCTCTGAGGTACAGGCTCAGAGAGGGGCTATATATGGGTATAAGATGCCTTTCTTCACAGATGGAGAGAGAGAAAGAAAAACCAGGTTTCAGTCAGCTTATTCCTTCTCCTCTGCCCTTCCCTGTTGTGCCTTCCTAGCCTAGACCCAACCAGAGAAGGCAATGGCAACCCACTCCAGTACTCTTGCCTGGAAACTCCCATGGACAGAGGAGCCTGGTAGGCTGTAGTCCATGGGGTCGCTAAGGGTCGGACACGACTGAGCGACTTCACTTTCACTTTTCTGTTTCATGCACTGGAGAAGGAAATGGCAGCCCACTCCAGTATTCTTGCCTGGAGAATCCCAGGGACAGCGGAGCCTGGTGGGCTGCCATCTATGGGGTCTCACAGAGTCGGACACGACTGAAGCGACTTAGCAGCAGCAGCAGCCTAGACCCAAATGTGAATTTACTATGCTGCTTTTTTAAAAACATAATTTTATATATTTTTGGCTGTGCATGGTCTTTGTTGCTGTGCAGGCTTTTCTCTAGTGGTGGGCTGGGATTACTCTGTTGTGGTTCGAGGGCTTCTTATTGCAGTGGCTTCTCTTGTTGCGTAGCACAAGCTTTGGGCTCTCGAGCTTCAGTTCTTGTGACACATGGGCTCATGAATTGTGACTCCCAGGCTCTCAAGCACAGGCTCAATAGTCGTGGTGTGGCATGTGGGATCAGTGATCAAACCGTGTCTCCTGCAACAGCAGACAGATTCTTTACCACTGAGTCACAAGGGAAGCCCCACTATTCTTAAAGCCCCACTTGATTTTTTTCCTTGGTGAGTAGCGTCCCAGTCCCTTATCCCTCTCCATCCCCTCCAAAGCAATCTCCCCTCAAGCCAGTTCCTACCTTTCCAATAGCTGCTAAATCACTTCAGTCGTGTCCGACTCTGTGCGACCCCATAGACGGCAGCCCACCAGGCTCCCCCGTCCCTGGGATTCTCCAGGCAAGAACACTGGAGTCGGTTGCCATTTCCCTCTCCAATGCATGAAAGTGAAAAGTGAAAGTGAAGGAACCTTACCTTTATCCCTCTCGGGTACCTCCTCTCCTCTGAACAGCCTGGGAAGTGGGAGGGTGGGGAGGAAGGCAGGCAAGCTGAGCACAGAAGTTACCTTNCTCTCCAATGCATGAAAGTGAAAAGTGAAAGTGAAGGAACCTTACCTTTATCCCTCTCGGGTACCTCCTCTCCTCTGAACAGCCTGGGAAGTGGGAGGGTGGGGAGGAAGGCAGGCAAGCTGAGCACAGAAGTTACCTTGGAGGTGGGGCAGCAGAGGGGCTTGACTCTGCCCCAGGAGAACTTACACCACACAAAGCCGTGGGGGCAGGGGGCTTCGGATTTGAAAGTGGTGGGATCACCAAGGCTTCTTGGTGGAGGTTGTGTCTGACTGGCTGTCCGATCTGAAATCTGAGCAGGTGGGCACTGGAGTGATCCAAGGGTATGAGCAGGATGGAGTCTCACTGGGACCAGGGGTGGGCTAAAAGAGAACAAGGACTTCGTGCCATAGCAGGAAATGAGCTGGGGACAGGATGGAGGCTGGAGCCAGGGAGAGCACAGGGGTGTTACCCACCACAAGATCCTGGTAAGAAGAGTTGGTGGTCCAGGCCAGGGCAACTGGGTCTGAGAGGAACAGACTGATTGGGAGAGGGTGGAGGAGGAAGAAGAAATTTCTGCCTCCTAGAGGAATCTTGGCCCTGGCACAGTACAGCTCAGTGAGTATGAATGACGTCAGGTGCCGAGTGCTGTGTTTGACACAGCAGAGTTTCACAACCATGCCAGCTATCATTCCTACAGAGGCCTGATGTTCACTCACGCACTTGGCATCACCTCTGGGTGACCCTCGGTTCTTTCATTAGGTCGATTTCCTTGGGCATAGGAAGAAACTGTGTAATGTATGAGGGTGCTTAAGAGTGGGGTCCAGGCTGCTAAGGAATGGCATCTCCTCATCTGGAGGATAACTAGGGGTGGGGTGAGCCTGGAGCAGTTGGAAATAGTTATGCAAACATAAGTAGAGGGTGTCTGGAAAAATGGGCAAAATCTGATCACCGTTGAAATTCATGAATGCCAGAGACTCATTATTCTAGTCATTCTTCTTGGGAATATGTTGACATTTTCCATAATAGAACGTCAAAAGAGCTAAACGCGGTGTAGTTTTGTACCTGCAGGTGATATGTGTGCCCTGATGTTGGTGTGCAATCAGCTCAGAGACCTCTGAGTGTGTGAGTGCAGAAGTGAGTTCACCATGTGTGAGTATGGTGCGAGCTGCAGCGTGCCTGCAGCTGGGGCCAGCACCTAAGCAGGGCAAGGGGAAGTTTCTGCTCTGTCCAGGCCCTGCACCGTCACCCCAGAACCCTGCAGTGATTCCCCTCCTGATCACAGCCAGTCTAGGCATTGGCACCACAGCATTCCTGTAGCCAAGTGTGTGAGACGCGGCGGCTGCGTGCCTTGAACTCGGGACAGGGTGTGTTGGTGTGTGAACACGAATGTTGTTGTTTGGATGCCGGGCACGGAGGACTGTTGTGGGGCCCCTACCCCAGACGTGTGCGGCCGGGAAGGACCCCGGACCGGAGTTCAGTGATGGGGGACGCCTCTCTCTCCTTTGCATGATCCCCAGCAGCTCTCCAGCGCCCTATCCTCCCCGGTATGGAGTGTGGGAGACACCTGTTGGGGGGCTGGAAGCCGCAGAGCCGCCCCCCCCGCCCCCCGCTCCCGGGGCCTCCCTCTGC
>SJYV01050004.1:0-15694 GCA_006410875.1 Neotragus pygmaeus
ATGGTTTGAGCCACCAGGGATGCCATCTGAGACTATCTTACTTCTCTAGACACCCCATAAACTGGTCCCACCCCTTCGCTACAGAAATGAACTGGATGATCAGCCTAGAGTGGAAAAATCTGCATGCATTTTTCAATCCTTCTGCACTGAGTTGTATAAGACCTTCTCTACAGGAAATTTTCCCTCCTTAGGACCATATCCAGCACTTGGGACAATATCTAAATTATAAGGATTATTAACACAGAGTATGCATTTATGGTTTTGTCCTTTTGTTAACTTTTTTTTTTTTTTTACATTTTGGCCACACCTCATGGCATGTGGGATCTTAGTTCCAGGAACAGGGATCAAACGCACACCTCCTGGAGTGGAATCAGAGTCTTAACCACTGGGACACCAGAGACGTTCCTGTTAATTTGTAAGTTTTATAGGCATTGATTCAATAATATTTTCAAGAGTCTTGTGGGGAATAAGTGGCTAGCAACCCATGCAAGAGACAGAAGTGGAGGCAGATTGGCGGTAAGTGCTCACCGTCATTCAGCTGGTGGCACAAACAAGAACCAATCTTCTTACTCTCCAAATCCACATTCCAGATACTATATCAAAGGTTTTTCCTGAACAAAATGAAATTCTTACATGTTTGCAAACACATAATCTTTCCAACGTATGATTGGTTATGTTCTTGATGTTCCTATCTGTACAAACCCCCTTTCCCATTCTCAACCGGGAGTGACCAATTGAAATCTCAAGACTGTTTCCTTTATTAATCATTTCATTCAACAGACATTAACTAGGCACTTCCAGGTTCAAGATACTATGCATCTCCTTCTACTTAAGACATCTGTGAACTGGTTTCACCCTAGTCTCTAAGTTCCTTGAGGACAGTGGAATTTCACCCAACTCTTCTGTACACTGCACAAAATGCCTGACAATACTTGGCACTTGGTGAATACTCATTGTATTATACTCATTCCAATTCCAGTTGAGGGGGATGGGACGAGATGGCAGAGTAGTAGGACCTTGAGTTCACTGCCTCTAAAGAGCTCATCAAAATTACAACTAATTGCTAAACAGCCATCGATAAAGAAGACTGGAACCTACCAAAAAAGATGAGACAGGAGAGGCGTGCTCTTGATAAAATCAATTCCAAATGAATCAATAATACAAATGAAATCATCCAGAGCAGTGTCCAACCGCTCCCTTCCTGTTTCCCATTTCTAAGTACCAACTTCCCTGTAATTGATTTTTTAAAGGGCACAGTCCTCATATTGGATACTAGATAAGGGTCATCACAGTAGTCTAAAAACCACACACTAACAATAACTTGATTTCCTTGTAATTCCAAGGTTCTTACACCAGACCATGATGGGATTAGGGGGCGATGTTCTGGACTAGGAATTATGTCAGCATTGCCACTGATTTCCACCAAAATCTTCCTGGAATCTCAAAAACCTCTGGCCCTGTTTCCTCAGTTATAGAACATGATGGTTTCACTTAAGAGCCCCTGAGGAACTAAGAGTCTACCATCCAGAATGGCTCATAAAATATGAAAGAAAATGCATCGAATGGTAAGCTTTGTTTAGGCTGAAATGCAAAATATTAACTCAAAAGATAGAATCAGTGATTAACATTAAAATGTCTCATTGTTACTCTTCTGGGGCTAAATTATTTCTTACCTTGTCATTTATCATAAAGAGTCTGGTATTACTGATTTGTACGTGTCACTCTCATTTACCCAGCCTATAAACCTCTTCAAAGAAGGAACTGTCCTTTGTAAAGAGGTGGGATCTAAGTAAAACACTGATGGTATTTTGACTCTGGGCAACAACTTTACATACTTCCGGATTCGTTCTTCTGACTGGGAGACACTGGAGAAATCCTCGCTTCCACGTGCGGTCCTTCCCCTGCCAGGATGCTGTCTCCAGGAGGGAATAATTAACTGAAAATGATCTTTCCACTCTCACTGTGCCCTAGAACGCCCTAGGACCAAAGGCCTTGCAGCCTTGGGACCAAAGGTAACCATTTATTCCAGGGCATTAGCGTTGAATAAACAGCCCCCGAGAAGACAGTGTGTGTGGCTGTGAAGTCGGGAATCTGACAAGTTCACTGTGGTGAACATCACCTGACAAGTTTCCGGGTCAATCCACCCCAGGGCCAGGAGAGCTGGCCCATAATTTCTGACTTCAAGGGCAGCCAGGCTGGTGGAAAGAGGGGTCACTGTCTTCCTGAGTTTGGGGGACGGCTGAACTCCCCCAATTCCTAGGTCCTGTGGCGCCAGCTCGGGAGCAGGGAACGATTCTGACCCAAGAAGGGTAGAGAACGTTCCTTGAAGAGACCTCCACAGAGGGAGGGCGGGCTCTGAAGAGGCCTCCTCACAGAGGGAGGGAAAAAAAGTAGGGATTTGTCGGTCCGTTTGGCTCAAAAGGTACCAATTCTCAGGAATTCACTCCGTGACCAAAGCGCTTGTGAAAGCGCCAAGGCTCCACACTTCGGTCCGCGAGTCTCAGGACATTTTGCGAGGAGAGCACTAAGAGGTCCACGCTGCCCGCCACCAGCTCCCAGCGGTCTCTGGACGCAAACTGCGGAGAAGTCACCCGACCCTTCCCCGCAGCGCGCGCGCCCCAGGGCGCGCGTGCGCCGACAGTCCGCGCCGCCGCNTTTTTTTTTTTTTTTTAGCACCTTTCTCATTTCTAATCCTCGAGTCGGACTGCCCAGCCTCCCTCCCATCCCGGCACCACCACTGCTTGGATGACCCTGGGAAGACTGCTCGTCTGAATCCCCGTTTTCTCATCTACATTAATAAGATCCTTAAGGGGTTTCTGAGGCTCCAGTGAGCTTATTTGCATCCATTGCTTAGGATAGCCCGAGTCCCTTAGTATGTGCTCAGTTAAGTTTTATTCGTGCTTCTTACATCTCTGTGTGTCTTCCCTTCCTCTTCTACCCTTCTCCCCCCAGATTTGGGGACCAGAGAAGTGTCAGATTTATTTATGTTTCTGGTCCCAAGCTGGTATTGCTCCACTGCTGGGAATGTGGTAGGCCCTTTGATACATTGTGGGCTTCCCTGGTAGCACAGATGGTAAAGCATATTTATTTCCTGCCTGCAATGCAGGAGACCTAAGTTCGATCCCTGGGTTGGGAAGATCCCCTGGAGAAGGAAATGACAACCCACTCCAGTATTCTTGCCTGGAAAGTCCCATGGTCAGAGGAGCCTGATAAGTTATAGTCCATGGGGTTGCAAAGAGTTGGACACAACTAAGTGACTTCACTTTCTTTAATACATTGTAGTTTAGAATCTTTTATTATAAAGCCATCTGTTCTCATACTGGGGCTTTGGAACCAGAAGTCAGTGCTAACCTACTTTTATCTAATTCAACTCCTTGCCAAAATTACCTAAATTATCCTAGTTCTGCCCTCTTTCTTTAATCAGTTTTTAAATCTAGCCTTTTAGTATCCAGTAGACCCCAGGTGTTTCAATTATCTATTTTTTTAAAAAAGGAGAGAGTATCATTCAGGAGGATATTTTTGCCATGTGAGGGAGTAGGTGTAAGTGACTGCTTCTACCTCAAAGTATTTGGAGACTTTCCAAGGTTAATTCATCTGCTTATCACAGTTAAAGGAGGGGATCATCTTGGAAAAATAAATCTCCTGCTAGGAGGGAGAGGATCAGTAATTCCATCTAGTTAACTAATTCCTATGCCGAAACAGGTTCTGCCTAATGAGGTTTAGTCTGCTGGTTGAGGCTGGAATTGGAACCTGTCTCTGAACACTGTAGAGGGTGTGGTGACCTTGTCAGAGTACCTGGTATTGCTGGGTTGGGTGATGAGAGCAATTAAAAACTGGATGAATCACAGTCTCCAACACTGACCTTAAGTAGGGAACTGATGTCCCTACTGTACAATTACTTTAAAGCTCCAGGGCCAGGAAGGTAAAGGCTGTGTCGGTGTTTCCAATTCAGAGGGTACTCCCTGGAGTGTATTTCTGGGGCTGGTTCAAAAACCTTGGATCAGAGGGAGAAAGGGAACTCATTTATTGAGTATCTCTTTGGGGGTAGGCTTTGAACCACATATGTTCATGTGTTCTCTCATTTAATCCTCCTACCACTGGCCTTGCGATGGTCAGTTCTATGTCCATTTCACAGATGAAGAAAAATGAGTTTTGGAGATAGCAAGTGACCTGCCCAGGATTTCCTGGCTAGTGTGAGTCAAAGCCAGGATTCAAACCCAGGTCCCCTTGGCTCCACCGCCCATGGCTAACCAAACATCAGGATGACTCAAGTGATAGGTGGAGAAAGGAACTGAGGGATGGAGGGGTCCCCTGGAGTCACATCGTGCTACAAAGAAGTCATTCTCTCCCTTTCCATGCTGGCCATTAAAAGGTCATCAGTAGAAGTTTGTTAATATCATCACCTTTTTCGTCTGTCCCTTTTTCTTCTCTCTATCCTCAATAAAACAAGCTTTCCAGATTTCACTTAAGTAGAAATCACAGTTTAGAAATGATAATTATCACCCTAGGACAGAAGGTTTCTTTTTCTTGGTGAAAAAAAAAAACCCCAAGCTGTCATTATTCTGCTTTCGCTGAGTTTCATGAACACATGCTGTGTTCACTGGTGGTGTCTTATGAATTGGACGAACATGAATGTTGTCTTGGTCTACAGACTTAAAATTGCCACATGATTATAGAAGTACAGGTCCTGAGTGTAGGTCCAAATATGGAACCTGAATGATATAACAAAATTAGAAGTGCAATTTTAGAAGTTAATTATGCCATTGAGTAAATGTTTACCTCTTTTGAAGTCTTTGCTCCATTGCTTATAACCCTGAGTTTTAGAATGAGAAAGCCTTTTTCTGCACCTTTTCTAACTGTACACGAAATGTATGCTTTTATTGCATATAGAGATTTACATTAAATTATTAATTTGTAGGTCATTTTTTTTTTCAGTTTACAAATGAGCCTACAAAATGTGGCATATAAACTAAATTGCTTTTAGTTAGGATATATTTGTTACATATCTTTATATAATGTTATTTTGAGTAACTGAGTAAAGCTTTTTGTAATGGGTAAGCATCAGAGAAAAAGAAGTACGCATTGAGCATCTGGAAATTTATTTTTCAGAAGAAATTTAGGTGGTCTCACTTGAATTCATTAAAAAATTTAATTTCAGTTAGAGACTTCATCTGTGAGTTGCAACTTGCAGAACACGTACAAGTAAAAAAAGAATTAATAATCTTGAACTTCCCTGGTGGTCCAGTGGTTAAGAATCTGCCTGCCAGTGCCGGGGACATGGGTTTGATCCCTGGTCCACGGAGCACCTAAGCCCATGGACCAGCTACTGAGCCTGCTTGCCACGACGGCTGCAGCCTGTGCGCCTTGGAGCCTGTGCTCTGCAATGACCCGCTTTCGTCACCTAGAGAAAGCCCTCCTGCAGCAGTGAAGACCCAGTGAAGTCATTAAAAAAAAAAAAAAAAACCTTTTGATTAATTACCTAAATATCGTCATTCTTAGAATAGAATGGAAAACACTGTTATTTCTCAGCCAGTTCAAGATATCAGATGTTTTATTTAAGGGTATATTTATCTCTTTTTGACCCTTGGATTCCTTTACAACAATTAGCAGAGGCATTTCCTTTGCTTTCCACTGAGATTGATTTCTGCTTTGTCTGCTGAATTCTTATTGTTCACCTCATAACCTTCTGGTGGCCTTCCCATTCATTTCCTGCTTGCATCAGAATTCCTGTCTCGCATTTCTGTCTCCACCCTAAGTTGACTTGACTTGTACTTAAAGCATAGAATCTTTAGTGCTGTGAGACTGCCTCTTAGAAATGATTTCAAGGGGACGGTGAAGGGTGGGGAAGGGGCCTGGCTGCTTTGAAAAAAATTATCCTATTTCAGGTAAAGGTTGGTTCATCAGTCTATCTAGATTTGGATACCTGTAAAACAGAGAATTTGATATAATTTTTTATTTAATGACTTTTCAACAAACTCTGCTTTTCATTTATTTAGTTACAATAACAAGTTTAGAGGATAAATAACAAACAGCTGCCTAATCTTCACCAGTTGTTAACATGTTGCCACAATAGCTTTTATACATCTACTTTGTTGAAGGAATGAAAATAAATTACAGAGGACTTCATCCCCTAAAGGCTTCGTCTCTATCTCCTAAGAGTCAGAACATTCTCCTACTTATGGCCAACCATGATCATAGTTGGGCTTCCCAGGCGGCGCAGTGGTGGAGAATCTGCCTGCCAGTGCAGGAGACTCGGATTCCATCCCTGGATCAGGAAGGTCCCCTGGAGAAGGGAATGGCTGCCTTTTCTCCACTATTCTTGCCTGGAGAATCCCATGGACAGAAGAGTCTGGCGAGCTACCTTCCATGGCGTGTCAAAGAGTCAGACATGACAGTGACTAACACACATCATCATAGTTAAGAAATGGAAAATAATTCCATGTTATGTGATCGGTAGTCTGAATTCAAATTTTTCCTATTTTGCAAATTATATTTTTGATGGCTATTTTAAAAATGTAGATTTACAGTCAAGTTTCTTTTATCAAATTTGGTTTTTATAGCTCTTTTAATCTAGAACAGCCACCCGCAGGGACTGCTTTGGTGGTCCAGTGGTTAAAACTCCGAGCTTTCAACAGAAGCAGCAGGAGTTCAGTCCCTGGTTGGGGAACTAAGATCCCACATGCTGTGCAGCGTGGCCAAATAATTTAAAAACTAAGTGTACAATTCAATGACTTTTTTTAAAAAAAGAAAGAATTGTAAAACAGCCACCCCACCCTGACTCCCACCTTTTTTGAATAGTCCAGGTCAGTTCTTTTATCGGATGGCACACATTTCTGGTTTTAACTGTTTCGGCTTTATGTTGTTTAAGTCCACTCTCCTTTATTTCCTATAAACTGGAAATTAGGTCTAGATCTTGAATGGATTTAGCATAAATGTTTGGCATAAATATTTCATAGGTAGGTTCACCATCTCTTTGATTACCAAGCTTCTTCATGGTAGCCCTGTGTCCTGTTTTCATGGCACAATTATTAACAGGGCCCGTTTTGCTCTCTTGGAAGTATTAAGTGGTCACTACTTATAAGCTATGATGTGCACTTCAAACTGCCTCCCTTCAGGAAGCCCATCAGATTATATTGTTCCACTACTTAATGATATTAAGATAGATTACTTGGCTAAGCTAGTGACTGACAGATATTTTTTTTTTTGTAAAGGCATTTTTTTTTGTTTGTTTGTTTGCAGTTAGGAAATAATCTGTGGGATGGTCTTTTAAGACTGTGAATATCTCATACCCCAGCAGTCCTTAACTCATGGTTTTAGAGTCCTTTGATGACCTTTGACAGAATAAATTCCATAGTGGTGGTTACAGTACTAACTGTATTTAAATGGTTAAGATTTTGAAGTTGAGATTGATTCTCTTAATAATGTTTTATTTATCTCCCAAACATTTCAGGATCCCCAGACAACTTAAATATGGGTTGCCTACTATTTTAAATGCTTTTTTCTATTTCTTGTTGCAGTTTTCTATCCTTTGAAAACACTAAGAATAATGTCCCTGCATCAGTTTTTACTGGAGCCAATCACCTGTCATGCCTGGAACAGGGATCGTACCCGTAAGTATGCCATCGACTGGGCTCCTTTATGTCGGTACCACTGATGCTCTTAGATATTGGCATTTTTAAGAATCACATATTTCAGTGTCATATGTAAATGGGGACATAGATTCAGAGAACTAGGTCAGTCAGCTGGGATTTTGATAAGGATTACTTTGAATCTATAGCTTCACTATATCTCTTAAAGCAATTCAGACTTGGTTTACTTTTTTTTTTTTTTAATGAATTTATTTATTTGGCTGGGCATGTGGGATCTAGTTCCTTGATCAGGCATCAAACCAGGGTGACCTGCACTGGAGCACAGTCTTAGCCACTGGACCACCAGGGAAGTCCCAGTTTGCTCTTATTTTTAAATAAATCTTTTGCACATAAACAGTATACTTCAGGTTGTTGTTGAATAAAGTGAAAACCTAGATATGGGCCTCTATATAGATATTTCGGAGAAGGCGATAGCACCCAACTCCAGTATTCTTGCCTGGAAAATCCCATGGATGGAGGAGCCTGGTGGGCTGCAGTCCATGGGGTCGCTAAGAGTTGGACAAAACTGAGTGACTTCCCTTTCACTTTTCACTTTCGTGCATTGGAGAAGAAAATGGCAATCCACTCCAGTGTTCTTGCCCAGAGAATCCCAGGGATGGGGGAGCCTGGTGGGCTGCCGTCTATGGGATTGCAGAGTCGGACACGACTGAGGCGACTCAGCAGCAGCAGCAGCAACATCTGGGTGTTTGAACCAGGGCGGAACAGTGAATCTAGAGCTTCTGCTTTGTGATCACGTCTTAAAGCTTTACAGCTTAGTTTCCTATAATTCTGTCTCTACTATCTCATCTAAAAATAGAGTTTTGGAGTATTTCCAATTTTGTTTAATAGAAACATAAATTATAATTTTTCTCATTTAAACTAGTCAATATACTCAGTGTCTTAAGTCAGAGTTTTTTGTTATGCCACATTCTAATCTGAAACGTAGTTTTCAGGTTTAAATTTGGATTTGGATTTTGAAATCCCTAACACATCTTGGAGATTTAAAGGAATGTATAACTGGCTTCCAGAAAGCACTTAAAGTCTTAGAATTGTAGAGCTAGGTATTCATTGCGCAGTTTCATCTTTAAACAGATGTGGCTTTCCTAAGGAGTGAAGGGGATACGATAGATGTGGGAGCTGTTAAATGATTGACGTAAAGTTTGGGTCATAGACTTTAAGAAATCAATTTTTGTTTTTTAAAAACAGATGAACTAGAAAGGAGAAAAATATCGTATAAGTTCAAAAAGTCCATTATATATGTATATTCTTAATATTTTAGATTGGTCAAAGAGATTTCTCTTAAAAACAGATTTGTATTTTGTGATTTATATTGGCTTTATTGTAAAGAAAAACTTCAATTTATTTTATCAGTAGAATCAAAGGTATTTTTCCTTAATAAATGAGTGGTTCCTATTTCGGTTCTTGATAGCAGTTATAAGAACCTACAAGCTATTTGCAGTGTTTCAGAAAGTCTACAGAAATTAAATATTTCTCCTTCGTAACATCGGACAGGTAAACTAAAGTGTCAAATATTTTACTGTGGACCAAAATCATATCCTTAAGGATAGCAGCATTGTTTGTCTGTTACTGGTTAAAATCCTTAATTGACAGTTGTGTATGTGTCTAATAAAATGAAATTTTTAGTTTCTTTTTAAAATATGGGCTCCAAGTAGAGGTCAAAATAATAAAGGAATTAATTCTTCAGGAGCCAAAATTGGAAACCAGTTTTTAGAACTGCCTTCCTGTTCCTTCCTTCAGTCTGTTTTTAAAATGCTCACTGTGGGAATTCCCTGGTGGTCTAGTGGTCATGCTCCAATTCAGGAGGTGCGGATTCAGTCCCTGGTTGGGGAACTAAGATCCCACATGCTGCCTGACATGCCACCCAGCGAGGCCAAAAAAAAAAATTCTTTTAATAAGTAAATAGATAAATAAAACATCCACTGTACGAATTCCCTTGTCATTCTAATGGTTAGTACTCCATGCTTTCACTGCCAAGACCTGGGTTCAATCCCTGGTCAGGGAACTAAGATCCCCACGAGACTTGTGGCACAGCCTGAAAAAAAAAAAAAGGCCCACTGTAACAGGTACCTTTTTTGGTGACAAGTTCAAATATTAACCTTTGGCTTTTTTTCCCCAGAGATCGCCCTTAGCCCCAATAATCACGAGGTCCACATCTATAAGAAGAACGGGGGCCAGTGGGTGAAAGCCCATGAACTCAAGGAACACAATGGACACATCACAGGTAAAGGGAGCGGGCTCAGGGCGGCATTTCCCAGCACTACACACCCTTGTAGACAGAGGCTAGTAAAGTAAGTCAACCACCCTACTCAGAGTCGCGCCGCACTTCCTGAGCTGTCTTTAGAAAATCTGAGAAAATGTCCTAATAGTGACCTCGGTTTTGAAGTGTGTCTCTGAGCCCCGCTGGTACACAGAATTCTGCTAGTGTTACTGAAAATACAACCTCTGGGGACTAAACAGCTTAGATGGAGGTGAGACGTGAAAGTGAAAACCAGACAGCACGTTAGCTGGGTGAAGCTGCCAGGTTCAAAAGTCCTGAGGGAACGCCGTGTCTTCCAGGACTTTCCTGTATGTTGTTTTTGGGGCGAGGAAAACATTCGAAAATATCAAAAAGGACAAAGAGGAGTGTAACAAATACCCATATTCCTGCCACCCAGAATTAGCCGCTGTTTCTCTTTTTTCCTGTGCCAGAAAATTTGGGAAACCAAAGATTGGATTATAAGAAGTGTTATTCTAGATAATGGTAACGCACCCTCTCAGCCCCATTTCCATTCCTGACCCCAGAAGGCAGTCTGAAGTTTGGTATGACTGTCCCCGTCTGTTTTTTATAATTTGACTTGCATGTATATGTGTTATCGTTCAGTCACTCAGTCGTGTCCAACTCTTTGAGACCCCATGGACTGCAGCGTGCCGGGCTTCCCTGTCCTACACTGTCTCCTGGAGGTTGCTCAGGCTCATGTGCATTGAGTTGATGAAAGTGAAAGTCACTCAGTGGTGTCTGACTCTTTGCGACCTTGTGGACTAGTCCCTGGAAGTCTCCAGGCCAGAATACTGAGTGAGTAGCCATTCCTTCTCCAGGGGATCTTCCCGACCCAGGGATCAAACCCAGGTCTTCCACATTGCAGGTGGATTCTTTACCAGCTAGGCCACCAGGGAAGAAATATGTAGGTGGAGGTAGATCCAGTTGATTGCTTTTACCCGCTGGTTAGCATTCCATGCCTCATTTGTTTACTCATTCCCGCACTGAAAAACATTTATTTCCACTTTTTCCTTGTGACATTGAAGTGTTAAATTGAGCGTGCCTAAGAAGATCTCCCGGAGAAGGCAATGGCACCGCACTCCAGCACTCTTGCCTGGAAAATCCCATGGACGGAGGAGCCTGGTGGGTCCACGGGGTCACTAAGAGTTGGACACGACTGAGTGACTGCACTTTCACTTTTTACTTTCATGCACTGGAGAAGGAAATAGCATTCCGAAACTCCAGTGTTCTTGCCTGGGGAATCCCAGGGATGGGGGAGCCTGGTGGGCTGCCGTCTATGGGGTCGCACAGAGTCGGACACGACTAAAGCAGCAGGAAGATCTCCGTCCAGGAGTGAATGTTTGTCTCCGGGAGACTTGCTGTACCCGAGGACTATGCAGATCTCAGCCTTGCCAGGCGTTGTCAGCTTGCCTTCTTCCCACCCACCCTGACAGGAGAGCTGGTCTTCCCAGGCTTGATAGAGTCGGACTGGCTGATGAGTGAGCGGTGGTCTCTCTGAGTTTCATTTCCCTGGTTCATTGAAAGGTTGCTGCTGCTGCTGCTGCTGCTAAGTTGCTTCAGTCGTGTCCAACTCTGTGCAACCCCATAGACGGCAGCCCACCAGGCTCCGCCATCCCTGGGATTCTCCAGGCAAGAACACTGGAGTGGGCTGCCATTGCCTTCTTTGCATGGAAAGGTTGAGCCACTGTTTATTAGCCACCCGGGTTTTCTTTTCCATGATTTCACTGTTCATAACTCCTAACCACTCTTCCACTGAATTTTTTTGTCGTTTTTTCTTGTCAATTTGTAAAACACTGGATCTTAAAGCGTTGGTTCTGAGACAGATTCCTAAGTGTGCGGTAATGTTCATCTTTGACAAAAACTCTCAATGGATAGCTGGGGAAAGGTAACATCAGAGTAGTGTTAAGAAAGCGTCAAGTAAAGGACAGAGAAAAGTGGAGCATTTTTACAAAGGTTTTCAGAACTTGGTGAACTGTTTCTTGATGCCAGATTTCAAGAGAATGTATTACTGTGCTGGGAAATCCTATCTGATGGCTTTTAAAAAAAAAAAAACCTTATTGCTGTGTTCGGAAAGAACTCTTTATTCTTTGACCCTTAACTACTGTAGTTTCTTTTTTGTCCTGTTTTCTGGCTGAGTGATTCGGCCTCTTTTCTTTCAACAGTTTGGCTAAGCACATCAAAACTTGCTCCCCATAACATTTCACTTACAAATTTCTCACGTCTGTCTTGGGTCTCCCTTATTCTTGCAGTAATTTTTGTGCTTAAGTGGGCAGCACAGGGACTGATGGTAAATGTTTCTTTTTTTTAACTGGGATCCTTGAGTTTTGCCTCTGATTCTGATTAGCATGAAGATATCCTTCCCCCATCAGAGAAAAACAGCATAGTTTGACCTTCTGCACCCCTTAGATTGTGTCCCCAGCAAAAACTCATGACTGTCCCTTCTGGCTTTGACCAGTGATTTGTGTGTGATGCCAGTCGGGGGCCAACTGCCTGTATCACCAAACTAGCACCAAAGACATAATTTCTGTTTTGGGTGCTGTTTCTTTCCCACGGCCTTATTTCTATGAGGTTTGGCCTATTTCCATTAAGTCCCTTTGCCGGTGGCCTTGCAGCCTAAAAATAAGCACACTCATATTTTAAATTGGAATTTTAGCATTAGGAAATACTAAAAAAATGAGAAAAGGCCAAGATGAAAGACCAAAGAACTAGCCAAGAAAGTGAAATAGTTACGTCCTTTCTCTCCCCTGCTTCTCCTTTGGAATCCTTTGAACTTGGGCCTGTTTTCTGTCCAGATGCTCAAATGACCTTTTTCTTTTTTAGATCTGAAAAAAAAAAACTGTTGTTGGAAAAGTCTAAATATAACTCTGTGGCAGAAGACCAAAGATCAAACATACTTTCTCAGAGAGATAGTAACTATGGAAAAAGAAAACGCCCCTCTCAAGTTCTTTAGAAGAAAAATCTGCTCAGTATTACAGAGGAAAAGAATATGGCATGCATCAAAGGATAGAGAGTTCTGGTGTTTTTCTTTGAGTTTATTCTTTTTTGTTAAATATTTGATCACCATCTCTTAAAAAAAAAAAAGATTTTGCTGTGGACAGTTTTAAACAGATGGCATATAAGAGAGTAATGCAATGAGCTCCTATATACCCATCACTCAGGGTCAACAATTACCAATTGGTAGCCAGTCTTGTTCTCAACTCACTTTCCTTCTTCCTGTTCTGCTTTCAAGCACATCCCAGACATTGCCTCATCTCATATTTTCAGTTCCTGTCTCTAAAAGATAAGGATNCTATATACCCATCACTCAGGGTCAACAATTACCAATTGGTAGCCAGTCTTGTTCTCAACTCACTTTCCTTCTTCCTGTTCTGCTTTCAAGCACATCCCAGACATTGCCTCATCTCATATTTTCAGTTCCTGTCTCTAAAAGATAAGGATTCTTCAAACAATAACCAATACAGTTGCCAGTTGTTTTAATTGGCATCCTCATAAGGTACACACATGGTTGTGCTTAACTGATGTCCCTCCAGTTTACGGGTTCCTTTCTTTTCCTTTTGCTGTGGAAACTTGAGAGATCGGGCTGTCTGTCCTGCAGTGTTTCCCAGAGCCCGGCTTTTGCAGACTGCAGGCTTCACAGGTTTCTTGGTCCTCTGTTTCCCTGACTCGCTAGTTGAGGTTAGGAGATGGCAGGTTCATGAAGGAGGCACGTAACGTCAGGTCACCTTTCTTTCTGTGATGTAAGTGGCTGCGCCGTGGTAATACTCTCTAGCATTTCCTCTCTATTAAGTGGAATGCATTTATAAAGGAGACGCTTACCTTCGCCTACTGTCTGGTTAGCCTGCGATGCAGTTTGTAAAGGAAAGATGGGACAGACGCTCGAGTCCTTTCCCTTTCTTTTGAAGTCTTCCAAGGGCAGGAAAACAGAAAAAAAAGATGCAGCACTAAATTAGCAGGAGATGAGAACTTGCCTTTTACTGACTGTTTGCCTCCTCACTTTTTAACAAGTATGTGTTTTTGCATTACATTTCTGGGAATTTATCACAGATCATTTTAACCAAAGCAAGAAGGTAGGTGCCTTAATGTTCATGCTGATTGTATGTATTCTATTAATAATAAGTGATTGGAAACCAAACAGACAACAAAAGGATGTTTTGGGAAATTATTGTGATGAGATCAGTGTTCTAACATAACGTATAACCACTGCTCATTTACTGAAAGCAGAAGAAAATGTTTGCCATATTAGTGTCACTTGAGGGAGGAACATGTGTAGATGTGAGATGGAAGTAGAGCTTTTTTTACTTTCCTGTATGTCCCATTGTGATGTGTATCTTGTGATAATATGTGGGTTTGCTGTTGTGGTTAAAAATAAAAATGTAAATCTAATAAAGAGGGCTGCAAAGCTATCCTATAATGAATGGATTTTAAATAAAAAATGCACATCACTGAGAATACACTCCCCCATCTTTTTCCCTTTAGTGGTATGAATAATTGAGCTGAGTACTCCGGTAGGTGAATGAATATAAACTCCTCACACTCCTAAAGTCACTGCGATTTATGACTAATGGAGACTTTGATTCTTATTTGTTCATATAAATGTTAAGAATGTTGATTATTTTTAAGGAAATACCTATAATAAAAAATTTATTTGTGGTATTTCTATAACTTTAATGTTAAATTATATTTATAGAAAATACTTCATCAGTAAGTGTAAAATAACTGAGTCATAGCAGATTTTACTCTTGGTGTATAACAAACTGACCTTGACTTTGGGATCCCTCACAGAGGCTTCCCAGGTGGTGCTAGGGTTCCACTAGTAGTAAAGAACTTGCCTGCCAGCCCCAGGGTTTAATCCCTGGGTTGGGAAGATCCCCTGGAGGAGGACATGACAACCCACTCCAGTATTCTTGCCTGGAGAATCCCGTGGAAAGGGAGCCTGGCGGGCTGCAGCCCATGGGGTCGCAAAGAGTCAGACACGCCTGAATGAGCGCGAGCAGTCCTTACNCCTGGGTTGGGAAGATCCCCTGGAGGAGGACATGACAACCCACTCCAGTATTCTTGCCTGGAGAATCCCGTGGAAAGGGAGCCTGGCGGGCTGCAGCCCATGGGGTCGCAAAGAGTCAGACACGCCTGAATGAGCGCGAGCAGTCCTTACTCTGTTTAGGTCTCTTCCTAGTGTAGATACAGAGACACTCAGAGACTCTCGCAGAACCTGTATCATAGAGGGAAGGTATTTTGGTTAGTTTAAATAGCAGCTACCTTCAGAAGAATCACAATTTATATTTTCCCCTCTCTATACTGAAGGTCATTCACCCTGTACATTGCTTTATTTGGATGTCATATTGCAGACTTTTGGTTAATAACCGAGGTCTGTTACTGCATGAGTAAAGGAACTTTCAGACCAAAAGAAAAAACCAATCTGGTAATGAGGGAAGACAAAGGTCTTCAGATCAGAATTCTAAAGCTATGGGAATGGGTGGTAAGAATGTCCCTGCTTGGTTTGGAAGCTCCAGTTATAAAACTCTATTCTGCCTGGCCTCCAGAGGATCCTGAGTTACAGAACTTTGCAGAGGAGCATCCTTGCCTTGGTGATCAGGACCATCGGTGGGGAAGGATGGGCTGGGTAGGAAGGTCCCAGGCCCACCTCCAGCCCAACCCACCAGCCAGTGCCCTGTCTGTTGTTGCTGGCCAGGAGGAGCAGATGCCCACCACATCTCACTTGCAGGTATCGACTGGGCTCCCAAGAGTGACCGCATCGTCACTTGTGGGGCCGACCGCAACGCCTACGTCT
>SJYV01050008.1:0-10575 GCA_006410875.1 Neotragus pygmaeus
CATAGTGGCTGTACTAGTTTGCATTCCCACCAACAGTGTAAGAGAGTTCCCTTTTCTCCACCCCCTCTCCAGCATTTATTGTTTGTAGACTTTTGGATAGCAGCCATTATATATTTATATTGATATTCTGTAAATTAAATTTTGTGATTTAACACAACTTTCCTTGTTTTACTAAAATTGCTCAATGTTGATATTTTAATCCAATAATTCCTAATTTCCCAAGGAAATTTACTATATTCAATCCAAGTGAGGTTTTGTGTCAGTCAGTACAAATAATTTTAGGTTGAATACTCTTCATTCCTGTGTTTGGTTAATTAGATTTTATACTTAACAATACCAGTGATAATCATTTATTTCAGTGTAAATATTATTTTATTCTAGTTTTATTGCCATCAGACACACTTTCAGCATCACATTTCTCATTATTTAGATATAATACTCTATCCACAAGTGTATTTTTCAAAATATATCATCCATTTCTCCTATTTCAATGTGGATTCATTCCTTTGCCTTCTGTTTAAACCTATTCACCCTTTCTTAGGCAGTTTTCTGCTTTTGTTCATTGCCCAATTTACTTCATTTCTGTATTTTGCTCTCAGTTTGTATTATTTGATTTACTCATGATACTACAATATCATTTTAAGTTATCTTTTACTTCATTTTGGTCATTATGTGTTATATTTCTACAATCTGAAATCCAATTCATATCATTTTGAAGCATGTACTTGTCATTGTGTGTCCAAATATAANCTCAGTTTGTATTATTTGATTTACTCATGATACTACAATATCATTTTAAGTTATCTTTTACTTCATTTTGGTCATTATGTGTTATATTTCTACAATCTGAAATCCAATTCATATCATTTTGAAGCATGTACTTGTCATTGTGTGTCCAAATATAATTGTTTTCTTTTATTTCCTATTATCTTGAATTCAATTACCCTTGTTCATTTCTCATCTATTTATATTATTTTCAATTTGATTTTCTCAGGCTCTGGTTCTGCTAATATTACTTTACAATATAGTGTTTTCCTGCTTTCGTGTACTTGATTTTCATTTATGTTTGTTCAATTCAGTACATATACATACACACTTTCTTCTAGAAACAATATTTTTAGAGTTTCCCTCTTAACTTCACCTTTTTAACAGGGATTTGAGTGAAATACCCTTGCTAAATTAATCTCATGTTATTTTAGTCAGAAATTCTGTTATTTGTATAAATATACTTTCTTTACATTCACATCTTTGGGTTGATATTATTTTTTTCTATCTTCTGTTTGAACTAGCACATTTGGCTAAATTTCACAACAGTTAATCACTGGTGAAGATATCATTCTATTTTGAATTTAATTCTAAATTTTCTTTTCATATAATTTAATAAAATTGTAATGGTGATCTTAGATCTTGTATGTACTCTCTCAGTTTGAATCAGGGGAGTAAGATTATAGTTTTTCACTTTATTATTTACAGAAGAAAGTTTTAATCCTACTCGACTTTAACAGTCATTTATTCAATGTCATTATGTACTAAAAAAATAGGCAAATGTTAGGTTTGTATAATNTCTTAGATCTTGTATGTACTCTCTCAGTTTGAATCAGGGGAGTAAGATTATAGTTTTTCACTTTATTATTTACAGAAGAAAGTTTTAATCCTACTCGACTTTAACAGTCATTTATTCAATGTCATTATGTACTAAAAAAATAGGCAAATGTTAGGTTTGTATAATTATTAAAATAATAAACATGACCTCTTAAATTTTGATGCCAGAAAAGTTAATTGAAAACTTAAGGCACTTGCACGGAAACTTATCTTTGCTTTCAATTTTTTGTGGGATTCTTAAAATTTCCTAGAAAAAGTGCTAGTGATTCACACACTAAGATAGGTTTGTCTTGTGGTTATAACATATTATGCTCCATTTGTTGGAATTTGTCAAGCAGAAAAGATTTATTTTGTCCATATTCCCTCCCTCTTTTCAAGTGGAAGTTCTGATACTTCGTTTTCTAGAAAATGTGAATTATAAAGGCCTAGCTTAGTTGACAGTATTTCATCTATATATCAACTGGCTCATCTAGAGCAGTGCTGTTCAATAGAACTTATGTGATGATGGAAACGTTCCCTAGACTGTCCAATAAGGTAGCCACTAGTGATATCAACAGTTAGGATGTATTGAGTAAAAATGTGAATTCATGTATCATGTTATGTTATTTAATTAGTTTTAAATTTAAACATACATATATGGCTAGTGACTTCTATAATAGTACTGTAGAAGTATAATAGTATACTATTTAATAGTATTTAATAGTATTAAGTACAATAATACTTCTATAATAATATCATTTTTCAATATGTATTATTGTGAAGACACCCAAAACGATCAAATGACATGAAACCTAATGAAATATCATAACATGAATTCTCAATAAAATGGCAAATTTTTTTTTTTTTCACAAAAAGCTCTACAGTGTGATTCAGAGACTTAAAAGGGCTTTTCACTTTTGTTTTTTTCAAAAATTTGATAGCTGAGAATATCTATTGATTAACTACAGGCTAGGACATTTTCTCTAGAAACAATAAAATTGGAATGAGATAAGGACAAGAACAAATTGTAGTCCTTCAGGGACTGACAAATTAAACCCTTGTTTTATTGCTGGACTGAACTGAGAGTCAGCTAAAAAACCTTGGAAGAAGAGTCAGGGGAAGGGTTTGAAAACATTCACAGTAACTTCAGTTGATCTTTACCAATAAGTTACCTTCATAAGTAGAGGAATAGTAATGAGTATGCGTATTAAGCCAAAGCCGAATCTTGGAAGTTAACTAAACTGAAGGCTACTTTCAAAAAGTTATTTTGGTTTATAGTTTTATAACATATATGTGGTACAAAAAGGTCCATTTCTAAACAGAGATTAAAAACATATAAGCATAATTGACGTTTCTAAATGAAAACTACATTTCATGTTTCCACAATTCATATGAAGCTAATTTTACTTCAAAAACTTAGTGTTCCAATACAAACCTTATAAATTGCAAGACAAAATAATGCAGGGCAGGTTTATTATACATATGTATCCAGTGACCTATAGCAAATTTTGTAAGATTCTCAAACAGGAAAACACAACAAACATTCTCATCCAAAAGTCAGGCAAAATATCACATTGAAGAAACATTTTTATTGATTCCAAATGCTTGAGAAAATGCTTGAGAAAAATTTAGAACTTAAAAAGTTTAGGTACAGACTTCTGGGTTCAACCACACTATGTAAAGAACTTAGGAACTGCCATTCTATCTTTACAATAAAAGGATGAAGAAACAGACAACCGATTACTTTTCTTGAACTCATCAAAAAACTAAGGTTACAAGACAAACTACTACCATAAAATCTAGGGATTTAGGAAAAACCAGCATCAGAGCCAAGATTTGCTTAATGGGAGCAGAAACTAAGGGAGTCACAAGCTAGTAGGAATATGTTTATAGCATCAAATAATTTGCTGGTGGCTCGAATGCTCACAACTCTGAGAGAGAGGAACTTCTGGGGCCACAACATGAGAAGGGCCCTGCCCTTGCGTGGGCTTTAACTCCAAGGAATCTTACTAGGTTCTCAAAGTGAAGATCAGATAAGGATCTCAGACAAGTAGCCCCAGACGGATGGAGGAAGAGTTATCTTTGTGAAATGTGTCTAACGTCTTCTTCCTGACAAAAGCCTTCCCTCCAGGGTAAACGCCTTTATTAGAGCCTTATCCCAGCTGAGAAGACGATAGTGCCCAACCTCAGCCCCCTCTAGCCTTTCTGTCTCACCAGAGTGGAGAAATAAAAGTTCTATAACTGAAGAAACACTCACGCAGTCACAAGTCAGGCCAAGGTCCACTAAAGACAATGAAATAGTCACAATATTATAGATTGCTTCCTGTCTCCAGTATGTGCTCACCACACAAATAGGGAGTCAGTCTAATAACATGGATTATAAATAAAAGAGCTGCAAGACCCAGACTCTCACCCAGGAAGAGTCTGTAGGATGATCCAACGTCAAGTCTGGAAAGAAAAAGACACTGGAGGAATTTGAGGTCTCTGGGACCTACAGCTACCACATTTGAACATAACTAGTATTCAGATTAACATAAACTCTCACTAAAAGACCCATTTACCTAACTTCCTATTATCTGATACTGTAACCAAAAGTGGGGTCTGGCTGCTGACCACTCAAAAGCCGTTATAGAGGCAAGGTTGATGGAAAGAAAAATTAACTTTATTTTGGATGCCAGCAGCAAGGAACGACAGAGGAGGGGCGGGTGTGGTGAACTCCTGTCAGAAAGTTGACTCCCTCTCACAAACAATCAGTGGTCAAGAGCTTTTATAGATAGAAGGGGGGAGCTACATGCAGAAACAGCATAGCCAGCTCTGACAGTCATTTTGAAATCAGTCATGCAGTCATCTGACCAGACCACCATCTTGATTAAGTACAGTTAGTCTTCACTTCCAAGGGTAGTTTGTTTCCATTTCCTTGAGGTCAATTCTTAGACTCATGAGGAACGTAAGTCATGGCTACAGTCTGGTCATTATGTAGTTAACTTTGTCCACTTTGGGGTGTGTCAGTACCTATAATACAGTCCACAGGATATGGCTCAGCATATTATCTATAGCTCATGAAAAGGAACGAAATATCCTTAACTATGTTTATGACTAAACTATTATTATTTAGTTCTCTTGAACTATTTTCCTTTGTTTCTTCATTTTCTCACTTCTTTGATTAAACTTATTCTTTGCCTGAAGTTTTTTTCACAGACAAATGGCAGGATGAGGACATGGGGGGCAAGGGCCATAGGGTACTGCTCCCTTTCAATATGTCTGGCTTCCAACTAAAAATAAAGAGGCACACTAAATGGTGAGAAAAACATAGACAGTATAAAGTATGACTTATACCCAAACCCAGAGATAAGACACAGATGTCAAAATGATCTGATAGGGAATTTAAAATGCCTACAATTAATACGTTAAGGGCCCAAAGGAAAGCATAGACAACGCACAGCAACAGACAGATGGGTAATGTAAGCAGAAATGTGAAAACTCAAAAGGTTAGTGAAGTCTAATATCTGCTTGCATAACTCTTTTTCTCTAAATTAGCTGTGTAAATTTGCATAATGATTCCTTGAGAATAAAATGAGATATGTGGGAAATGATGTCGCCGAGCATTTTAATAGTATTTTAAGAGTTTACAATGTGTTGCTGCATATTGTATTTCATTAGGCCCTAACCACAGATCTGGGAAGTAGAAAATCAGGCATCAGTATTGCCCTTGCACAGAGTAGGGTTCAGAGGCTGTATCAATCTGCTTAAGACAAGTCGTGCTGTAAAACAAACAGCATACACACTTTAGTGGCAATATCAGGACAGGTTTATTTTTCACTCAAGACTATGGGTCAATCAAGGGTGTGACTTTCCCTCTTTATTCTAAGAAACTGGTTGAAAGAACATTGTTTTTACAGCTGGCAGAGGGAAAAGAAGAAAGCGCTGACAGAAGGATTAAATAGTTCTTAAGGTCTTTGGAGAAACATGCCACTACCTCTCAATTTGCATTGGCACAATCCAGTCTTAGGACCAAACTTACTGTTCTGTGTTGGAGGAGTTTTAATCTGTCCAAAGGGCAGGTTTTAGTAGGGAAGAGCATTTATTTAGACAGTAATATAATCTATCACAGATATTGGAGCTTATTCAAGATTTTGTGATGGCATCGTTTGAATATAAATTCTCTGCATCCAGCTCTAGTGCTTTGTAATACATCACTTAAAAATAAAACAAAGATCCTTAGAAAATAAAATCAAATAATTATAATTTCAGAGAAGGAAATGTCAACCTGCTTCAGCATTCATGCCTGGAAAATTCCATACTAGAGGAGCCTGACAGGCTAGAATCTATGGAGTCACAAAGAGTCAGACGTGACTGAGCATGAATACAATTATAATTTTAGCATCACTGATTCAGTATGGAAATACCCCCATCTGTATATCAGTTAGAATTAGTATGAACTGCATATTTTTCTACTGAATAAATGGGAGTTTTATTTTCTTGCATAGTAAGAATTTCTAGGTAGATAGTGCCATGTCTGCCACAGTGGCTTCATGATGCTATCAAAGACAGACATTTAAGCTTTTCTTAAAATGATACTACTGTCTTTAGCCTATCTCTGTGTAAACATGTTAGCATTCAATTTAGAAAGACAGTTAAATGCAAGGTGCAGACAGTTTATGTCAAATGAAAACTTATCCCTGACTCTATTGTAACAAACTTTGTATTTCACAATAAATGCAAAATTGTTTGATATTCTACTTAGGAATTTTATTTTATAAAAACTGTTGATTTTAAACTGGAGAATAAAACTGAAGTAAAAACAGAGTACCAGACAAAATAGACTTTCATATAAAAGCAGTTATAACAAGCAGCACTTCACATGGTTAACCAAACCAGAATATGCAAGAATAATTTTAGGCTTGTGTGCACCTGATAAATATTTCCAGGATATGTACTATAAAAATTAATGAAATTATTTCAAGAAATAGAAACAAACAAAATTATAATGGAAGGTTTTTATATGACTCAGTAATTGAAAGAACAAGCCTATAAAAATAATTAGTAAACACAGAAAATTTGAACAACTGGTTAACAAAATTAACAAATAGAAGTTTATGAAATATAGCATAAGTTTATGAAATATAAAAAACAAAAATTTCAGACTGTATGATTTAGTTCATGCCCATAAAAAATCTATATGTTGACCCACAGTATTTAAGACACATGATAACAAATTTCAAAGGATGTAATATTATAATTNCAAATAGAAGTTTATGAAATATAGCATAAGTTTATGAAATATAAAAAACAAAAATTTCAGACTGTATGATTTAGTTCATGCCCATAAAAAATCTATATGTTGACCCACAGTATTTAAGACACATGATAACAAATTTCAAAGGATGTAATATTATAATTCATATTCTGACTACAATGCAAAAATACTATTTAGAAGCAAATATGAAATATACGTTAGAAGTCCTCATGTTTAGTAAATAAAAATAACTCATTTGTCAAAGAAGCGATTATAATGGAAACTAGAAAGCAATTTTCTCCAACCAAAGGATAAAAATGTTAAACATAAAGGTCCTGTGGAAAAGAAATAAAGCAATAGAAATAAATTCACTGTTTTAAATTATTATACATATTATATAGAAAATAAAAATGATAAAAATTAAAGAGTGAAATATATCTGGAGGTTAGTATAAGTATGCAAAGAAGTTTAAGGAGAGTAAAAGATAGGGAAAACAAATATTAATATAAGATCAGAAATTTAAAGTAAGCATATGTATTTAGCACAAGGGATATCAAGGCCAATTTTTTTTTTTTAACTTAAAAATTTGAAGCATTCTGTTGGGACAGGTTCAAGAGAAAAAGAAGGGAAGAGGAGCAATATTGAACAATATGGAGAATACTTAAAAGATAAAACTATAGATTCCACATTATTAGAGAAATAGGAAGGCTATGTTATCTTGGGCTGGTATGTAACTAATTACCATAGAATGGGCAGATAAAACAATAGCCATTTATTTCTCATACATCTAGAGACTTGGAAATTCAAGATCAAGGTGTTAGCTGATTTGGTTCCTGGTGAGGGCCCTCTTCATGATTTGCAGATGACCAACAACAGTCTTCCTGTTTTATCCTCACATGGTACAGAGAAGGAGCCCTAGTCCCTTTCTCTTCATATAGGGACATTAATCCCACTATGGGGGCTCCACCCTCCTTATTAATTGTCTTCCTAAGATCCAACCTCCAAATATTACTACATTGGTGTTCAGGGTTTCAACATGTGAATTCTAGGGGGACATAAACATTTAGCCTATTGCCAGGGTCTTTGGAAAGCCCCCTGAAACACATTTTAAAAATTAAAAGATGAGGACAGTACCCTAGAAAATTAAAACATATTAGAACTTATTTAGGAAGCAATAAAAATCTTCATGATTGTAAAACTATTAAAAATTCTGAATCAGTGGGCAAAATCTTTCATTAAAAACATATGCATGCCCATAGATCTTCCCTACTGAGTTTCATTAAAAATTAAAGAATAAGTAATTCTAATATTATACAAACTTTTCAGGAGAATAGAGAAAAGGGAAAACACTCTTCAAATCAACTTATGAGACTAACACAATACTGATGATAAACATGAAAAAAAAGAACATGGGAAATAATTTTATGTGAATCTCACAATTGAACAACTATTCAATATTGTAAATTTTATACTAGAAAAGACATTATCCATATATAAAATTATAATCTACCATGACCAAGCTATGTTCATCCCAGGAATATAAGATTAGCTTAACATTACAAAATCAAATGAGTAATTCACAGCAACATATACTGTATAACATCTCAACAGTTACAGAACAATTCTAAAAGCATTCAACGTCAATTAATGATAATACATATACAGATGGATAAATAAAATGAGTGGCAAAATAAAATAAGAAGCAGCTGTCTTTAACCAGATCAAGCTGTTATCATTTTTGAGATATTATGCATTTAGAACCAAAATAACAAAGACAGATTATTAAAGTTACAAGATAGTTTAATAAGGATTATTGATATATCAAAAAGTAATCATTTATAGAAGCCAATAGTTTAAAAGTAAAATTTTATAAAGACACTGATGAAAAATATTCATAACAAGAATGTTATAGTTGGGCTGATGATAGTTCTGAAACTATGTTTCTCATTCTGTTTGGCAGCCAAGCACAGCAATGTGATTTATGCAAGAAAGAAGCACTACTGTGTGCCTTAAGACATTGGCCATATACCTTTCAAGTAACTGTCTTCTTTCTCATGAGTTAGAATCCTCTTATAGTGGAAAATCTACTTCAATCATGAAAATAAGAAAAAAATGCTCCAGGAAAAAAGAAATGAAAAAAAAAAAGATAAAAAATTAACTTTCAAGAATTATGTGGGACAGACCACCTACACATCTAGTCCAAATCAGCACAGTTCCACTGAGTTCAGTCTCTCAGTCGTGTCCAACTCTTTGTGACCCCATGGATGGAAGCACGGCAGGCCTCCCTGTCCATCACCAACTCCCAGAGTTTACTCAAACTCATGTCCATTGAGAGGGTGATGCCATCCAACAATCTCATCCTCTGTCATCCCCTTTTCTTCTAGCCGTCAATCTTTCCCAGCATCAGGGTCTTTTCGAATGAGTCAGTTCTTCGCATGAGGTGGCCAAAGTATTGGAGTTTCAGCTTCAGCATCAGTCCTTCCAATGAATATTCAGGGCTGATTTCCTTTAAAATGGACTGGTTGGATCTCCTTGCAGTCCAAGGGACTCTCAAGAGTCTTCTCCAATACCACAGTTGGCATCAATTCTTTGGCCCTTAGCTTTCTTTATAGTCCAACTCTCACATCCATACATGACCACTGGAAAGGCCATTGTTTTGACCAGATGGACCTTTGTTGGCAAAGTAATGTCTTTTGAATATGCTGTGTAGGTTAGTCATAACTTTTCTTCCAAGGAGTAAGCATCTTTTGATTTCATGGCTACAGTCACCATCTGCAGTGATTTTGGAGCCCCCGAAAAATAAAGTTAGCCACTGGTTCCACTGTTTCTCCATCTATTTGCCATAAAGTGATGGGACCAGATGTCATGATTTTACCTTTCTGAATGTTGAGCTTTAAGCCAACTTTTTCACTCTCCTCTTTCCCTTTCATCAAGAAGCTCTTTAGTTCTTCTTCACTTTCTACCATAAGGGTGGTGTCATCTGCATATCTGAGATTATTGATATTTCTCCCAGCAATCTTAATTCCAGCTTGTGCTTCCTCCAGCCCAGCATTTCTCATGATGTACTCTGCATATGAGTTAAATAAGTGAAGGGCTGTCATAAGAGAGAAAAACAGACTAATGATTAGTATAATTAGCTGTATATGTGTGCTCACTCAGTTGTGTCTAACTCTTTGTGACCCCATGGACTGTAGCCTGCCAGGCTTTTCTGTCCATGAGATTGTTCAAGCAAGAATACTGGAGTGGGGTGCCACTGCCTCCTCCAGGGGATCTTCCTGAATCAGGACTCGAACCTGCATCTCCTTCATTGATAGGCGAATTGTTTATCAGAGTCACCTGGGAAGCCCAGTTATATATGGGTGCCTATTTATAAAGAAGTTTACCTATTCATAGAAACACCATTTAAAATAGTATAGACATAAGAAGGACCAGGGAAATGAATTGTAAAGATATGCAAGAATTATAAAGAAAACAATCACCTTCCTCTGGCTGATAGTAAAGAAGACAAATAAATTGGGAGATATACTATGATCATATTTTAAAAGAATCACATATCGATAATATTGGAGATCTTACCAAACTCTTGCTTCACCATTTGCTTCCAAATTTTATATGTAAAGGCAAAAACAAAGAATGGTAAGGTACTATGAAAAAGAAGCACAAAGTGGGGAAACTTGCCCTCCAGATGTAAGATATATTATTATACTGAAAGTGAAAGTCGCTCAGTTGTGTCCGAATCTTTGCGACCCCAAGGATAT
>SJYV01050010.1:0-24255 GCA_006410875.1 Neotragus pygmaeus
TGTGGTAGATTATAACAGGGAACACGGCAGATTGAACTACACACCCCACTATGCACTAAGGATAGGTAACAGGTGTGCCTGACCCTGAGCATCAGACCAGAGCCTGGAGAGGCAGCAGCTGGTGGCCAGACACACTGGCCTGATGGCATAATGATGCAGTAAATGAATTCTCAAACTCCTCGGCAAAAGCCTCCTGGTCACAGTGGAGAACACCCCTCCACCTTGGAGATGCTGAGGTTGTTATCTAACGCTGCCTCTTGCAAGGGACAATTTTTGAAAACATTATGTTTTATTTTAAAAATTCATGCTGAAACTTTCCTGGTGGTCCTGTGGTTAAGAATCTACCCTGTGAGCTCAGCCTCATGCTCTGTGACAACCTCGAGGGGTGGGATGGGGTGGGAAGTGGGAGGGAGGCTCCAGAGGGAGGGGACATGTGTATACCTATGGCTGATTCGCGTTGCACAACAGAAACCAACACAACATTTATAAAGCAATTATCCTCCAATTAAAAACCAATAAATGTAAACAATAAAATATAACAACAACAACAAAAGAATCTGCCTCGCAATGCAGGGGACAAAGGCTCGATTCCTGGTCAGGGAACTAAGATCCCACGTGCAGTGGGGCAACTAAGCCCACAGTGCTACAACCGGAGAGTTCCTGAACCTCAGCGAAAGATCCCACGTGGTGCAACAAACACCCCATGTGCTGCAACTAAGACCCAATGCAGCTAAATAAATAAATGTTAAAAAGAGTTCATGCAGAATTTATCTAGCACATCATGGTTTGTTTTGTTTTGTTTTGTTTTAAAAAATTTAATTATTTAAACTGAGCAACATACAGTTTTCTGGATGACGAGTGTTTGTCCTATGTGGAAGGCAGCGAACAGACATGGGGTCCTCCAGGAATGTCCCAGCCCTGGCCCAGGCAGCTCCCTATTCGCTTCTAAACATAGATCCGTGACTAGTGGGGTTATTAAGTTCAAATGAGCCTGTGTTGTTTATGACTCACATCCGCCTCATCCAGGAGCCCCCAAATCACACTTAATTAGCCAGATGAGATGGCAAAATTCCTGCAGGCTCACTTCAGCCTACCAGTTGCATTCAGAGGGAAGCCAAACCCACAGCAATGCCTGACATTTCAGCTTGCGGGCGGGGGTGACTCCAGGAGAATGGAGTGAGAAATGGAGCCAGTCTGGTGGGGTAGAGGCAGCGGGCAGTGAGGCCAGACTGGTCAGGTTCCTCTATTGGCCCCAGCACTTGCTAGCTGCTTTCCAGGTCTCAGCTTTCTCCTCTGTAAAATGGCAGTAGTAACAGTACCTTCCCATAGGTATTGCTGTACAGATTATAAAAGATAACCTAGGGACGTCCCTGGAGGCCCAGTGGATGGGGGGCTCTGTGCTCCAAACGCAGGGTGCCTGGGTTTGATCCCTGGTCAGGGAACTAGATTCCACATGATGCACAATTAAAGATCCTGCATGCCACAGTGAAGATCAAGGATCCCACGGGGGCAACTAGGACCCTCGTAAGCAAATTAATTAATTTTAAAAAAATGATAACCAAGCAAAATGATTCTTCCTCTCCACGCCCTTCCAGGAACACTGATTCCAACTGGGACATGGCTCTGCCTTGTACTCCCTTGGGTTACATACTTAGCCTCAGCTTCCTCAGCTGTAAAATGGGCATGATGATGCCTATCCTTGGAGGGCTGATGGGAGGAAGAGGAACAAGCAGCACCAAGCATATGTAGGTGCAACGAATGGTTCTGGCAATGTTATCATTCCAGGGCAGCAATCCGCTCCAGCCCTGCAGACCAGCTACCTCATTCCATGTTCAGAAAATACTCATTTAGTACTACTACATGCTAGGTAGGTCACGAGGAGCCCTGGGTACAAAGTGGAGATCAAATGGGCCCGAACCTTGCCCTCATAGAACACACAGCCCAGCCTAATCACTTTCAAAGACCAAAATATTAAATCCATGCTTATGGGTAACTGAAATGTGTATGTTGCTCTTACTGTTTCTGTTCTCAGAAGCATCACTGAAGAGTACTGATCACCATTTGTGTCTCTGGTGGCTGGGCAAGTTTGTTGGCTGGGCACCCAGAGCTGTGAGAGGGTCATATGAGCTGGGTGCCTTCTTTGTTCCTTTAAAAAGCATTCCTTTTCTTTTTAAGTGCACGATCAGGTAGAGATGTAAAAGAAAGACTTGCCTTCATCAAGAGATTACATGATGTGGTCAGTATATACAAGGGAGTATTATTGATGAAGAGATAACATTATAAGAAGAGGGGACAACAAAATGGGGTCTGTATATACAAGGGAGTATTATTCTGGTGTAAAAAGGAGGGAGAGTCTGACACATGCCACAGTGTAGATGAACTCTGAAGACATTATGCTACATGAAACAAGCCGGTCACTGAAGGACAAATATCCACTAGTATTATGAGGTCCCGAGAGTAGTCAAAATCACAGAGACAGAAAGTAGAGGGCTGGGAGGAGGAAAGAATGGTGAATTGTTGCTTAATGGAGACAGGGTAGAACAGTGAGGATAGTTTCAAAACATTGTGAATATAATTAATGCCACTGAATCACACATCTAAAAATAGTTAAAATGGGGACATCCCTGCTGGTCCAGTGGATAAGCATCCACCTGCCAATGCAGGGGCATGGGTTCAATTCCTGGTCCAGGAAGATTCCTCATGCCACGGGGCAACTAAGCCCATGCCCTACAATTACTGAGACCATGTGCTGCCATGCCTAGAGCCCGTGTCCATAACTAGAGAGTAGCCCCTCTCGCCACAGCTAGAGAAAGCCCACCTGCAGCAACAAAGATCCAGCCCGGCCATAAATAAATAAAATTCAAATTTAAAAAATTAAAAAGAGTTAAAATGGCAAGTTTTGCGTTACATATATTTTACCACAATAAAAATTTATTTAATAATCATAATTGAAGAATAACATACTTTTAAAAAAATAATCATAATCCTGGCTCCAACCAAGAGCTGACCACAAAAGATGGGTTTTATCCCCTGTTCCGGAGAAGGCAACGGCACTCCACTCCAGTACTCTCGCCTGGAAAATCCCATGGACGGAGAAGACTGGTGGACTGCAGTCCATGGGGTTGCTAAGAGTCAGACACAATTGAGGGACTTCACTTTCACTTTCATGCATTGGAGAAGGAAATGGCAACCCACTCCAGTATTCTTGCCTGGAGAATCCCAGGGACGGGGGAGCCTGGTGGGCTGCCGTCTACGGGGTCGCACAGAGTCGGACACGACTGAAGCGACTTAGCAGCAGCAGCATCCTCTGTTCAGTGGCATGAACTGGAAATAGTTCCTTGCCCCGAAACCCTGATGTTCTCTATGGCAGCCCTGCCCTGCCCACTTCCGGCTGTTCTCCTGCTAGTCCTGCATGAGCCTCGTCACCAGCACTGACAGATGTGACCGTGATATTTACAAAGGAGAGCTGAGCATACCTGCTATTTCCGGCTATGAAGCCAGCAATGAGATCCTGGGTTCCTGGTGGACAGAAGTGAGGCCCTGTGGGCAGGCAGGCTCCAGTATCCCACGTGACGCAGCTGGAAGAGAGGGAGAGAGCGGGCCCACAGCCTTTTCCTGTTTCCACCAATTCCCTCTTCACTCTCAGGTCTAAGTGGTGCAGGAAAAGAAAGATGAAACCATTCCCTTGCTCTCTCCAACCACTGAGTTACTCCTTGTGTTAATATTCCAAGACTATCAATGAGTCCCAGGGACTGCAGGTAGCCATGGGGCTTGAATGGAGTTCATTACTGGGTGCAGACCCAGGGCAGAACACAAAAGATTCAGCCTTGACATGTTACAGAAGGAAACACACTTCTGGGCAGTCATGATCGGGCTCAGAAATATATAGAGAGAACATCTTTATTCAGGCACAGGATGAAAATTCTTTACAATCCGGGCTCTGGCAGGATCAGCCGTACCTACCCATGGGACACTGATATGGATGTCATCTTCCCCAGAACCAGACAAGGCTCTGACACTACATGAGCTCCAACTTCCTTATCTATAATGTGGGGACATCAAGCTGTTGCTGGCAGAGTTGTTGATGTCTGTGCTCCCCATGAGAGTGAAGTGAAAGTCACATAGTCGTGTCGGACTCTCGGCGACCCCATGGGCTGTAGCCCACCAGGCTCCTCTGTCCATGGGACTCTCCAGGCAAGAATACTGCAGTGGGTTGCCATTCCCTCCTCCAGGGGATCTTCCTGACCCAGGGACTGAAACCCTGTCTTCTGCATCTCCTTCACTGCAGGCACAGTCTTTAATGCCGAGCCACCGGGGAAACCCCTGTTTTCATGCATGTTGACCCAGCTTCCAAATCCCGTCCTTTCTGATCCTTAGGACACTGGTTGCTGCACCCCACCATGTGCTTGTATCGAATAAGCCAGCAATGTTGAGGAATTGAGGCGCTCCAAGAGGAGCCCCCATCAGGAACTGCCGGGAGTCTGTGGAAACACCCGGGCTCTGTGCCCTCAGGCCAGGGTAATGCTGAGAAGGATTAAGTACTTGGTGCCCCTGGTGGCAGCACACTTTCTGGATAAGTCACTCTTGCTGTTTCCTTTGTCTCACCTGTCTCATGTCCTCCCCAAGGGGTATTTCCTGAGATCACCTCCAAATAAATTACATCTGAATTTTAGGATCTGCTTTTGGAGAACCCAAACTCAGATCATGCCTAATCTAACTTATTCTTTAGAAGGAACTCAGGGAGATAGGTCCTTTGATTTCCCTTTTACAGGTAAGCAACCGAGTCTTGGAGAGATTGCACTGCTTGCCTAGGTTCTTCCCGTTGAAGCTGGGACTTGAATTCCAACATCTGGCTCCACTGCCCCAGGAAGCTCTCAATCACAGCTCGCCAGCAACTGTATCCCAGGCAGTGACTTGCCAAGTAAGTTTGAGGCTGCAAGAGGCCACTCCCCACGCCTTCACCTCCAGTTAGTCCCCACCTCCACATGCACTAGTGTGAGAGAGAATGCACACCCATCCCTAGAGGGCTCGCCACCAGGTGGCGCCCTTTCTAGGAGGCCAAGGTTGGCTCTGCAAACACCCTAGATTCTGCAAGTAACTGGTCAATAGTTCTGACCCAGCTACTTGGAAGAAATTAACACAACATTGTAAAGCAATTACACTCCAATTTAAAAATAAATTAAAGGGACTTCCCTGGTGATCCAATGGTTAAGACTATGCTTCCAGTGCAGGGGGCCTGGGGTTCGATCCCTGGTCAGGGAACTGGGTCTCACATGCTGCAACTAAGATTTCGAATGTCACAACTAAATTATCCTACATGCTACGAGTAAGGCCCCAAATAAATACATAATATTTAAAATAAATAAATTTATTAAAAATAAGTATCTAAAACTCCTTTCTGGTATAAATGATTGACTAAATAAATGGAGAGAAGAAACAAATCTCCCCTACAGAAGCACTCCAAATAATCTATGTAGGTCTCCACTCACAAGGGGGTGGAACACAACGCCTCACTCGAAAGTGTGGGCTGAGAGTGACTTTACAGTGGAGAACCATGGCAGAGGCCACCTCCGCCAGTTGACTGAGGTTTACATCAACAGTGATAGTCATGTCAACAGTAGATACCCTCGACCTGCTGTGATGACAAGGGCATCTTACCTTTAGAGTCTTTCTTCCCCAAACCTATAACCCCAGTCTAATTATGAGAAAACATCAGACAATTCTAATTCTAATTGAGGGGCATTCTACAACATACCTGACTGATAGTCCTCAAAAAACTGTCCAGATCATCAAAACCAAGGACAGTGTGAGAAATGGTCACAGCCAGGAGGAGCCTAAGGCAATGTGGTGCGACGTGGTGACCCGATAGGGATCCTGGAACAGAAAAAGACATTAGAGAAAAACTAGGGAAATCTGAATCAATTCAGTCAATAATATATCAATACTGGCTCACTAACTGTTACAAATATATCCTATGAATATATTTTTATTTTGAAAACCTTTTTATTGAAGTATAGTTGATTTACAATATCATGTTAGCTTCAGGTATACAGCACAGAGATTCAATTTTATATATGTATATCCTTTTCCAGATTCTTTTCCCTTATAGATTATTAGAAAATATTTAGCATAGTTCCCTGTGCTATACAGTAAGTCCTCATTGGTAATTATATTCTACCAATATGAAGATGTTAATAATTGGGAAATTGGGTGCGGGGGAATATGGACTTCTCTATATTATCTTAGAAATTTTTCTGTAAATCTGAAAGTATTCTAAAATTAAAAGTTTCTTTTTAAAAAGGAGATCTAGGTGAAATTAACTTTAACAACATATTTTATTTAACCCCATACATCTGTCAGGCAAGTGTACGCTCCTTGGTTCTGTCTCATCCCAACAAAGATTTAGAGTGACGGACATTAAAGCCCTCGGCGCATCACAGCTCTCGGGTCTTGGACAGACTGTGTTACAGCTCTCAGGTCTCAAACGGACCGTGTTATAGCTCTTAGACAAATCAGTGTTACAGCTCTATTTTATTTAGATAGTAGCAGGAAAATCCATCCTGCGTGAGGGCGTGTCGACCCAAAGACTCGAAGAGAAGAGCGCCTCAGCATGCCCCGGGGGGAGGAGGGGAGAGAGATGCTTTTGGCTCCTCTTTTTCTTGTTTTTCTTTTCGTCCTGGGCCTGCGCTATGTAAATTGGGATAGCCAGGAGTGTTGTTCTACCTGAGGTCCTCACTCTGGTCCTCGGACCTTCCTTTGTTCTATTTTCATGAGCTTTTCTCTTCCTTATCTTTTAGCCGCCACCATTCTGGACTCCTTTTCCCTGTTCTAACTACCTAAAACTAATTATCTGTGTAACCAAATAAAATCATAAATTTTATTATGCTTATTGCGGTATGACCACAGGTCTATTTATAGTTGTCCACTGTTAACTACCTAGGCTTCAGTTCAGTTCAGTTAAGTCGCTCAGTCGTGTCCAACTCTTTGCAACCCCATGAATCGCAGCACGCCAGGCCTCCCTGTCCATCACCAACTCCTGAAGTTCACTCAGACTCACGTCCATTGAGTCTGTGATGCCATCCAGCCATCTCATCCTCTGTCATCCCCTTCTCCTCCTGCCCCCAATCCCTCCCAGCATCAGAGTCTTTTCCAATGAGTCAACNAAAATGGAAGAAGGACATTCTCTCTTCTTTTTTCTCTAATTGGACCTAAAAGCAAATATAGCTTATTGGAGGATTCTGAAAACTAAATAAGAACAGGTGGGCAGGATAAGAGCTGTCTCTTATACACATCTTGTTAATTTCTGCTTGTAGCAAAAGATTCAATTATATATATATATATATATATATATATATATATCCTTTTTCATATCATTTTCCATTTTGCTTTATCACATGATATTGAGTACAATAACCTGTACTCTACAGCAGGACCTTGCTGTTTATCCATCCTATATATAATAGCTTGCATATGCAAATCCCCAATTCTCAATCCCTCCCTCTCCCACCTGACAACCACAACTGTTCTCTATGACTCTGAGTCTGTTTCTACTCTCTAGATATGTTCATTTGTGTTGTACTGTAGATTCCACATAAACGTGATATCATATGTTATTTGTCTTTCTCTATGCAATATTGTGCAAAACAGAGTCCAGTGCTACAGTTAATGAAGCAGAATTGAGGACTTCCCAACATTTCACTTTTCACTTTCATGCACTGGAGAAGGAAATGGCAACCCACCCCAGTATTCTTGCCTGGAGAATCCCAGGGACGGGTGAGCCTGGTGGGCTGCCATCTACGGGGTCTCACAGAGTCGGACACGACTGAAGCGACTTAGCAGCAGCAGCAACTAACTTTACTTAGTATGATAATCTCTGGCCTATCTATGTAGCTGCAAATGGCATTATTTCATTCTTTTTAATGGCTAATAATAATCCATGGTATATTTGTACTCATCTTCTTTATCCATTCATCTGTCAATGGACATTTAGGTTGTTTCCAGTCTTGGTGCAGTGAACATAGGGGTGCATGTATTTTTTAAAACTACAGTTTTGTCTGGATACGTGCCCAAGAGTGGGATTGCTGTATCATACAGTTACTCTATTTTCAGGTTGTTGAGTAAACTCCATGTTGTTTTACATAGGCTGCACCAATTTTTGTTCTTGCCAACAGTGTAAGAGGGTTTTCTTTTTTCCCCACCCTTTCCAGCATTTGTTATTTGTAGGCTTCTTAATGATGATGATTTTAAATAATGCGAGTTGGTAACTTATTGTAGTTTTGATGTGCATTTCTCTAATAATTAGCCATGATAAGTATCTTTTCATGTGGCTATTGGCCATCTGTATGTCTTTGGAGAATTGTCTATTTAGGTCTTCTGCCCATTTTTCAATTGGGTTGCTTGTTTTCGTTGTTGTTGCTGTTATTGAGTTCTATGAGCTGTTTGTGTATTTTGGAAATTAAGCCCTTATCTGGACATCATTTGCAAATATTTTCTCATGGTCCATGGGTTATCTTTTCATTTTGTTTATGATCTCCTTTGCTGTGCAAAAGATTATAGACTTGATTCAGTTCAGTCGCTTAGTCATGTCTGACTCTTCACGACTCTATGAATCGCAGCACGTCAGGCCTCCCTGTCCATCACCAACTCCCAGAGTTCACTCAAACTCACATTCATCGAGTCTGTGATGCCATCCAGACATCTCATCCTCTGTCGTCCCTTTTTCCTCCTGCCCCCAATCCCTCCCAGCATCAGAGTCTTTTCCAATGAGTCAACTCTTCGCATGAGGTGGCCAAAGTATTGGAGTTTCAGCTTTAGCATCATTCCTTCCAAAGAAATCCCAAGGCTGATCTCCTTCAGAATGGACTGGTTGGATCTCCTTGCAGTCCAAGGGACTCTCAAGAGTCTTCTCCAACACCACAGTTCAAAAGCATCAATTCTTCAGCACTGAGCCTTCTTCACAATCCAACTCTCACATCCATACATGACCACAGGAAAAACCATAGCCTTGACTAGACNCTTCAGAACGGACTGGTTGGATCTCCTTGCAGTCCAAGGGACTCTCAAGAGTCTTCTCCAACACCACAGTTCGAAAGCATCAATTCTTCGGCACTCAGCTTTCTTCACAGTCCAACTCTCACAGCCATACACGACCACTGGAAAAACCATAGCCTTGACTAGATGGACCTTTGTTGGCAAAATAATGTCTCTGCTTTTCAATATGCTATCTAGGTTGGTCATAACTTTTCTTCCATTTTGGATTCCTGTTTCCTATTCTAACTACCTAACACATCCAAAATATTGGAGTAGGAAATGGCAACTTACTCCAGTATTTTTGCCTGGAAAATTTCATGGACAGAGGAGTCTGGCAGGCTATAGTCCATGGGGTCGCAAAGAGTCGGATACGCGACTAAGCACACACATATTCCAAATATTATCATTACAACCTGTGATCAATATAAAACATTCACTAATGGAATAGCTTATGTTCTTTTTCATACTAAGTCTTTGAAATTCACTGGGCATTTTATACTTACAGCACATCTCAATTTGGATGCTACATTTTCGTTGGAAATATTGATCTATTTAGTTAGGTTTCATAAAAGTTAAGAGTCAAAAATAGATTCACGTATCCAAGTTGTTCCAAACACACTTAGCAGTTTTTTCCATAACTGAATCAAATATCAGCTTTTTTTTTTTACCTCGCTACTTGGCTTGCAGGATCCTAGGTCCCCAACTAGAGATGGAACCCAAGTTCTTGACAATGAAAGCACAGAAGCCTAACCACTGGACTGCCAGGGAATTCTCAAGTATCAGCTTTTAAATTCAAATTAATTGAATTAGAATTTAAAATTCCATTCCTTAGTCACATTAGCTCAACATCCACAGGTGGCTGATGGCTGCCATATTGGACAATGCAGGGATGAATAGCTAATGACAGTATGTTCCAGCTTTTCTGCAACAGTCCTAATTCCAAATATTCTTTCCCACTGTCCCTTAAGTACAGTTGGTCTTGTCAGGTTGAGCCTGGATTGTTAGTTTGAAAAGTACAGTTCACAAATCTGAGTAACCTCGGAAGTATTTGGAAACCTGGCTTGGACCTTCCTTCACCAGAACCTCAAGTAGTGACACTCTCTTCAGACAATTAGTTCTGCCATGTCTTGATTTCCCTGGCCTTAAAAAAAGGTAGCAATGTCTTCTATCCTACATGGGATCACACCAGAAATGAAGCCTACAGAGCCATTCTGGAAGGCAGTTTTGCATTATGTATCTAAAGCCTTAAATATTTTCATAACCATTGATATAGGAAGTTCCCTTCTACAAATTTAATCCAAGAAACTAGAAAGGCACGCCGAGATTCATGAGCATGCATTATTCAAATGGAGATGAGTTTAATGGAAAACAAATTGAACATCATATAAATGCCCAACAGTTACGTAATCAAGTGAAATAAATGATGGTATATCGCAGTAAATGTCAGAAAGCTATTAAAAGGTTTTTTAAAATAAAAATTTAATCATTCATGAAATGCTCAGGAAGTGATATGAAGAGGAGAAATAATGTCAACAATATAGGTCAAAATAATCAATGAGAAAAAGAAGCTATATTTGCTGTGTGACAAGTTTTTATCTAAATCAGGTCAGTTCCCCACATCTGATAGGACTAAAAAAAAAAAAAAAAAAACCAAAAGACCAAATCATACCTGAGAAGTCAGAGCTGATAATCTGAGCAGTCCCTGACCCACCGCCCTTTCTCCCATCTCAGCCGGCAAAGAGGCAGCCCACTCTCTGGACTGAGGGAAGGAGAGAGAAATATGCACAAGAGTAAGGATGAGATGATGAGACGAGTGCTTTTGTAACTACTGCTCAGATTAGAAATCATTTTCACTGTGGGCCTCTTCTGTCTGCATTTTAAGGCATTTACAGCACATGAAAGAATCTGATAATATTAGAGATTTGCAAGCAAATGTTTCAGGAAGTTTAATTTATCACACTTTCATCAAATGTTTAAGCATCTGGGGAAATTAGATTGGATGGTTTCTTACATTTTCAATCTGGCAATCATGAGTGCTATGAACTTTTAGAATTGTTAATTATTTAAAGATAATAAATAAAGTACACATAGTGGTGGATATTCTTTTCTGCAAACGAAAGTGCCTCAGACATTAGAGACTCTAGTCAACAAACAAGATGCACCAGGGCACAATCACAGTAATACACACACACACACACACACACACACACACACACACACACACGAACATAGAAGAAAGACTGGAAGGAAATACACCGAGAGAGCACAGTGGTTATCTGTGATTGGTGAGATCAAAGAATGATTTTTCTTTTTTATACTGTTGCTCTCCATAGTTTCTGAAATGAAATCATATTGCCACCAACTGGAAAAAAATAAAGTATATTATTATAGAAGTCATGAAGGTGGCGTGTGCTGAGATGTACAAAACTCAACTGTCAACTGTCAGCAAGATCTCCGGCAGCTCACAGAGCTCCTTTTTCCACTGTTGGCAAAACACTCTTGTTCATGCCATTATGGTATCTCAGACTTTTTTGGCTTAAAATTACTTCCTTTGGGTAATGACTTCATCTTTGGTCTCTCCATCACTACAAGGGTTCTCCTTCCTCCTCTTCATTCTAAGATAACAGCTGGTTTCAGGGGAAGGTGACATGTTGTCAGGTCTGTAGCAGAATTCTATGCTACCTTCAAGGTTGGAAGACTGTCTTGCCGTCTACGTCTCACCTGGCTCTTACTGAGGCTCCTGATCGCCCAGGGCCTGCTTGGGAAAGCCATCTGATCTGTGGTTTGAGAAATCCATCATGTTGCTCTCTGTTAAAATGTCACTTTGCTTTTTGCCATGGTGACACCCTAGTGAACTCACCAGCCAGCACCCCAGCTACTATTTGGGTCCTCCTGTTGCATACAGAAGCTTCCGGACTGCCTCCAAATCTCATACTGGACCAGACATTATGACCCAGGGCTGCCCTCTCAACCCACCTGAGCACCCCACCCCCGTCCCCGCAGTGAGCTCTACTCCACGGCTTGGTCGCCATGTTGGATGCAGTATAAGGCTGGCCCGATGGTCCCATGAGAAAGGTCAAGACTCCTCAGGGGACACCCAGGGAAGTGGGGACCCCAGCCTGGTGTTCTTGGAGTCCTTAAAACTACCTGGCAGTTTCTATCTTCCCTTACATCCCAGGTTTGATCCTGATGAGGGAGGAGGAAAGAATCAGAACATTCACAGACTGACCCCTGCCTGCTTTTTCTTGCTCTGGTTCTCGAGTCTTTCCCCAAGTTCCAAAATAACTGTCTGTCCTGTAGAATAGAAACCTCTCTTTTGTCATATCTGCATTCTGCCGTCTCCTATGATTCACTCAATGATCACTTAACTTCTCACAGCTTTGATTTCTTGATGTGTGAAAACTCCAGCCTTGGAGGTTTAAGAAAATGCTTTCTTCTCAAAGAGTCTGGCTTTAAAGACCATTTCCTGCTATGAGATTTTACGACTACCTCAAAACTCAAGGTAGAGAAATCACGTCTTTGACTGAGACTTCCCACTTCCTCAGACAGGTTTTCCTCTGTCCCTAGCCTAGGCTCACTGGCACAGGCTGTGAGGGTGGAGAGGAATGGGTTATAGAGAAAGGAATATCTATTAGATGATATTTAAAGTATTATCCCACTGCATTATTTTAAAATAGAGATAAATGCAAACAAAAACCAACCGGAAATATTACTTTATAACTGTCAAATGAGGAAAAAGTTTTCAAAAAACCTTAGCATCTAATACTGGCGAGTTGATCAGTTTGAGCAAGCTCTGAGAGTTGGTGATGGACAGGGAAGCCTAGTGTACTGCAGTCCATGGGGTTGCAAAGAGTTGGACAAAACTGAGCGACTGAACTGACAGGTGAGGATGTCCTCATGCAGGCACTGATCAGAGTACACGTCTGTGAAAGCAAATTGGGCTCGCATTTGGAAACATATATCACGATCAAGCCCCTTCCAGAAGGACGAATGCCCTTGGCAGGAATGGATATTCCTGGAAAATAGGCTTTTACTTTACCTATGATATTATTTTCATGGTGAACACTCAGGAACGCATTATTCTATCAAAGCCCTTGCACCGGTGAGTGGGCAGTTTAAGCAGACAGAATCTCTAAAACATCCAGGGCTGCAGAGGAAGTAACAGAAGAGAAACCACTCGCCCTTCCTGTGATGATGGTAGAGGGCAACTGGCGGTGCCAACCAGTTGCCCTGGCAGAGCCTCGATCCAAAGCTGGCATCACTCGTGGGGGGCTGTCATTGTGGGGATTTGGGGGACTTGGGAAGCCTGATCTCTCTCGGGAAGAAGGCTGGGTTGCCTCTAGCTTTCTGTAACTATTTCCACATGTTTCCATGTGTGTGTTCAGTCCCTCAGTCATGTCTGACTCTTTGCAACCCCACGGACTGCAGCCTGCCAGGCTTCTCCGTCCATGGGATTCTCTGGGCAAGAATACTGGAGTGGGTTGCCATTTCCCTAAACTTCATCATTAAAGAGACTTCACTCACTCCACCTAAGTGTCGCATCTTTCCATCAGATACATTACTGCCTGTGGTGATAGTCACGTCACAGTGGCTTCTTGACACGGGATTCCCAAAAAGACCCTTTTGGCTGCTCCTGGAAAGGCTGTGCTTCTATAAACACTCAGACAGGTCATCAAAATTCAGAGCTGAAACCACAGAGAAATGTTGCGCGGTCTGGCCAGCAATCAAAACAACTTAATCTGCTTTCCTGAAAATGTCTGCATTTTTGTCAGCCTGTGAGATTCCCAGAAATGTTTCATCATGCCCCTAAGATAAACCAGCACCCCAGGTGACGCGTCCTGGGTCAGTGAGCCTATTTCCTGGGGTTACTATGTCACATTCATCTGATCTGTTCATTGCGCAAACACCTATTCGTCAAGCACCAGCTGAGCTCTAGGCCTGAATCTTAGTGGAGGGTGGTGCTCACGCCGAGACTGAGCCCAGATTTTTGACAACCCTGATGATTAGAGGGGGAGCAGGTGAAAGGTGGGCAAATTTGACTCAGTCTTTTAAAATGTGAAACAATTTTTATTTTCTGTTTTCCTCAAACCAGGAGTTTGAATTCATCTGGGAAGGAAGATGAAATCCCAGGTTCCCCAAGTCCCCACCATGACAGCCCCCCATGAGTGACGCCAGCTTTAGATCGAGGCTCTGCCAGGGCACCACTAGTTGCCCTCTGCCATTCTCACAGGACGGGTGAGTGGTTTCTCTTCTGTTACTTCCTCTGCAACCCTGGATGCTTTAGAGATTCCGCTTCTCTGGGGGGAAGAAAAAAACCTTTAATAGATGTATTATTGTTTAGTCACTAAGTCATGTCCAACTCTGTGCGACCCCATGGACTAACCATAAGGAGAAATTTTAACTAATTGGACTATAATAAAATGAAGAATTTCAGATTAGCAAAAAACACCCTTAAGAGTGTGAAGATTCTCCAGGCAAGAATACTGGAGTGGGGTGCCATTTCCTTCTCCAGTGGATCTTCCCCACCCAGGGACCAAACCCACGTCTCCTGTGGCTCCTGCACTGGTGGGTGAACTCTTTACCACTGCGCCACCTGGAAAGTACGGTACGTACGCTTCTCATTATAGAGGTCTGCCTTGTTGTGGAGCACAGGCTGTAGGGCATACGGGCTTCTCTTGCGGCGTGTGGGCTCAGTAACTGAGACTCCCAGACTCTGGAGCACAGGCTCAGGAGTTGTGGCGCAAGGCCTTAGTCGCTCAAGGGCATGTGGGATCTTCCCGATCAAGGGACTGAACCTGCGTCTCCTGCACTGCCGGCAGATTCTCCACAGCTGAGCCACCAGGGAAGCCTAACAGATGTATTAGTCAGGAGCTTTTTGATTGTTGAAGACCTAAAACCATCCCAAACCATCATGGGCCAAAAGAGGCATTCTCTGGATTAACCAACTAAAGGAAGTGGAGACTTTCTGCAGAGCCTCAGGGGAGCCAAGGTTCACTCCCACGTCTCTGCATCTCCCTCTGGGTCTGGAGATAGTGAGGAATAGGGAAGCCTGGCACAGCCCCAGGGGTTGCAAAGAGTCAGACACGACTGAGCTCTGAACAGCAGCAGCCCTCTGAGCCTTGCCTCTGCCGCTTTCAGCTTCCTGGCTGTCTGCACAAAGACAGAACCAGCCTCACGGCCAGCACTCACCTGCCTCTGGCTCCCGCCATTCCGAGAGAGAGAGCTAAGGAAGTTCTCCATATATTCCCAGTCTTCTGTCGAATTTATTTATCACAAATGTCTTCCCTTAGCCTGCAACTTCTTTTTCACATTCTTCAGGGTGGTTTTTTTTGCTGATCTGAAGTTCTTCATTTTAACACAGTCCAAGTAATTAAAATTCCCCCTTATGGTTAGTGTTTCCTTTGCATTATAGTTAAGAAATCTTATCCTATTCCAGAGACTGTTCATTGTAAAGGCAATTTTAAGTAAAAAAACATCGAACATTCAAAGCAGGATGAAATCATTTAGAGGAGAAAAAAATTTTAAGCAATATTTTTATGTACCTCTGGGTTGTAATGTGAAATTTCCAACTCTATAACGTATTTTATTAGATTTTGAAAATGAAGTTAACAGAGGAAGCACATTTAAAAAAATAATTTAAAGTATTCATTTATTTCTGGCTGTGTTCAGTCTTCATTGCTGCTTTCCTCTAGTTGCAGAGAGCAGGGCTCCTCTCTAATTGCGATGCTCAGGCTTCTCACGGCTGTGGCTTCTCTTGTTGCGGAACACGGGCTCTAGGGCGCACAGGCTTCAGCAGCTGTGGCACGTGAGCTCAGTAGTTGCGGCTCGCGGGCTCTGGAGCACACGCTCAGTAGTTGTGGCACAGGGGCTTAGTTGCTTTGCCGCGTGTGGGAAGTTTCCAGATCAGGGATTGAACCACTGAAGTACATACCTTGCGCTGCAGGCGAGTTCTTTACCATTGAGCCACCAGGGAAGCCCAGGGAAGCACTTTTTGAAATCATGGAGTGTTAGGGTTGGGAAAGTCTTGTAAGTCTTGCCTTTCATCAGTCTGATTCAGATCCACAGATGTCTACTGAGCACGGCTCTGTGCAGAGCTCTCAGCTAGGAATCAGGAGTCTGGGAGGAGCCTGGCAGGGAGGGCCGAGTGCACCCAAGTCAACAGAGGCAGGTCTCAGGTGATAAGAGGCCCCAAAGGAGAAAGTGCTTGAGAGGGGAGTTCTCAGAGGAAATGGAGGGCATTTTATCCCAGGGGGAGGGAATAGGTGATCTGTGGTGTGTGTTTGTGAGGGGCTGGACTTGAATGAGGCTTCCCTGGTGGCTCAGTGGTTAAGAACCTGCCTACCAACGGAGGAGACACAGGATACATGGGTTCGATTCCTCCTGGGTCGGGGAGATCCCCTGGAGAAGGAAATGGCAACCCACTCCAGTATTCTTGCCTGGAAAATCCCATGGACAGAGGAGCCTGGCAGGCTACAGTCCATGGGGTCGCAAGAGTCGGATATGACTTAGTGACTAAACAACGATGGACTTGAATGGGGCACATGGATCTGCCTTACAAGTCCTCTGTGCCTCACAGACTCATAGCAAAAGCCCTTTCTAAACCTGTGATGGCAACAGGTGAAGGGCTGAGCAATCGGGGATCCTAGATCCAAGGCCTGAGGCTAGGATGCTGCGTGGGCTGCATCCACAGCTTGGTAGCATCCTGTTGCCTAGATCTGCACTTCTCACTTCTCAAGAGGAGATGGATTTTCAACTCACCAGGAGAAGATCCACTTGCAGAAAAATTCATTTGCAAGGCTCACACATGCAAAGGAAACCAGGGAAAGACTCTTCCTTTGCTGAATCCCCCAGAATGATAACGGCCTGCCATTTAGTATGTTTTGATTTAAATGCCCTGCTTTATAGAGACACAGACATAGAGAACAGACTAACAGACACCAGGGTGGGGTTTGGGGGTAAGGTGGGATCTTGTGAGGAGAGGGTGGGATATAGCTGAAGAGACCAACATGGGAACTTATATTATCATCTAAAATAGATAGCCCATGGGAATTTGCTGTATGACTCAGGGAACTCAAACCCCGGCTCTGTAACAACCTAGAGGGGTGGGACCAGGAGCGGGGCTCAAGAGGGAGGGGGCATTATGTATACCTACGGTGATTCATGCTGATGTTTGGCAGAAACCAACACAATTCTGCAAAGCAATTATCCTTCAATTAAAAGTAAATAAAATTATTTAAAAAATAAATCCTTTCCTTTTCTTCTAGCTATAATGCATATCACTCAAAAGAAACAAGTTAAAGACTGGTTGCAAAATGAAACATGGCACTCTTTGGATAAATAACAGGGAAAGGAAGAGAACAGACTTAATTAAGCAGTAATTGGGTCCAAGGCTATTCTAGACACTTGATTCCTATTCTTTCATTATTATAACACAAAGGTATGGGAAAATAGTCCCCATTTTACAGTTTTCATGAGTAGAGATTCAGAGACGTTAAGTGACTTGCCCAAAGTTGCAGATTAATAGTGACAGAGCCAGAATTCACACTTGGGTCTGAGTCCCACCTTCTCTGGCTAGAATTACCACAAAGAAATGGAAAGGTATGTGTGTGGGGGAGGCCTGGTTATTTCATGTAAAAAAGGACACATACCCCAAGCAGGAGGGCAGCAGTTAAGTGTGGCTGCAGGGGACCCAGCTGAGTCTGTGATCCGGTCTCTTGTGGCCAGAGCTCCATGCTTCTCCAGGAGGCTCCCTTCCTCAGCCACATAGAATGCCCCTGTATTTCTGCGGTCCTGCCTCTGAGGGTTCCCATCGTGACCTCTTCCTTTAGATCATCCTCCAGGCTTCTAAACAGATTCTCTTTTCTCTTGACTTAAAAATAGGGCTTCACTGATGGCTCGGTGGTAAAGAATCCGCCTGCCAATGCAGGAGACACGAGTTTGCCTCCTGATTTGGGAAGATCCCACGTGCCAAGGAGCAATGAAGCCCATGCACCACAACTATTGAGTCGGTACCCTAGAGCCCGTGCTCTGCAACAAGCGAAGGCTGCACACCTCTGCTAGAGAGGGGCCCCCGCTCACCACAGCTAGAGAGGGGCCCCCGCTCACCACAGCTACAGAGGGGCCCCCGCTCACCTCAGCTAGGAAAAAGCCCACGTGGCAACGAAGACCTCAGCACAGTCAAAAATAAAGAAAGTGTTTAAATTATATAAAAACAATAATGGGACTTCCCTGGCAGTCCAGTGGTTAAGATTTTGCCTTCCAGTGCAGGGGGTGCCTTGTGGCCAGAAAACCAAAAAACATAAAACAGAAGCAATATTGTAACAGATTCAATAAGGACTTTAAAAATTGTCCACATTAAAAAAAATCCTCAATAAAAAATAATAATTATTATTACTTTAAGGCTTTGATTCTAGGCCTAGAGTGGTATGCCATTATTCTTAACTGGGCTGCATGATAATAGGTGATGATTCACGCGTTGGTGATTTGGGAGTGTCCCTCCATGCCTGCAAGCTTGGAAAATATTCCCGGAGAGCCTTTCCCGGTCTCCAGGTGCATTTATCTTCCTGGCATTCTCCCCGGGCCTTACACTCCCCGGGTCCTTCCAGCCCGCCCAACCCCCCTGTTATGAAGCCTCTCAGTGGTGTGTGCCTGCTGCTGCTGCTGCTGCTGCTGCTGCTAAGTCGCTTCAGTCGTGTCCGACTCTGTGTGATCCCATAGACGGCAGCCCACCAGGCTCCCCCGTCCCTGGGATTCTCCAGGTAAGAACACTGGAGTGGGCTGCCACTTCCTTCTCCAATGCATGAAAATGAAAAGTGAAAGGGAAGTCGCTCAGTCGTGTCTGACTAGTAGCAACCCCATGGACTCCAGCCTACCAGGCTCCTCCGTCCATGGGATTATCCAGGCAAGAGTACTGGAGTGGGGTGCCACNAGATTCTTAACTGGGCTGCATGATAATAGGTGATGATTCACGCGTTGGTGATTTGGGAGTGTCCCTCCATGCCTGCAAGCTTGGAAAATATTCCCGGAGAGCCTTTCCCGGTCTCCAGGTGCATTTATCTTCCTGGCATTCTCCCCGGGCCTTACACTCCCCGGGTCCTTCCAGCCCGCCCAACCCCCCTGTTATGAAGCCTCTCAGTGGTGTGTGCCTGCTGCTGCTGCTGCTGCTGCTGCTGCTAAGTCGCTTCAGTCGTGTCCGACTCTGTGTGATCCCATAGACGGCAGCCCACCAGGCTCCCCCGTCCCTGGGATTCTCCAGGTAAGAACACTGGAGTGGGCTGCCACTTCCTTCTCCAATGCATGAAAATGAAAAGTGAAAGGGAAGTCGCTCAGTCGTGTCTGACTAGTAGCAACCCCATGGACTCCAGCCTACCAGGCTCCTCCGTCCATGGGATTATCCAGGCAAGAGTACTGGAGTGGGGTGCCACTGCCTTCTCCGGGTGTGTGCCTAGCTCAGATCAAAGAACACAGGGCTGTCTCAGTCAGCGAGCTGTCCCACAGCTTCCCTGCCTCACAGTCAGTGATCTGATGGATTTCCGTACTCTTCTCTGCTCATGAGAACTGTTAGCTCAGCGCCTTTTTAGGAAAAGACTCCTCAGCGGGAAAGCAGGAGACCTGGAGAGGTTTCCATCCAAGGCCCTGACTGTTAAGCAGGGCTCGGAGGAGATGAACCAACCCGGCTGAAGAGCTGGGAGACAGCAGAGATTCCAGCACATAGAAAAGGTGGTGGAAAGGTGATCCAGATCAAGGCTGTTGTGAAGGAGGCCAGCCTGGAGGGAGGAAGACTCGGAAGAGTGATTCCACCCAGTGTGGAGAGGATGCATTTGGGTGCATTTTCCAGAGATGAGTGCAGCAAAATCTCCTCCCTCCGCCCCCAGTACTCTTCCAGAAGCTTGCCTCTCCCCCATCAAAGAGTGGGGTCCAACAGAAAGTGCGGAATCTAAAAAGACATGATACAAACAAACTTATTTACAAGACAGAAATAGACTCATAAACTTAGAGAAGGAACTTACAGTTGCCAGGGGAAAAGGACAGGTCTGGGATCTTGTACACACTGCTGAATTTAAAATGGATAACCAGGGCTTTCCTGGTGCTCAGTGGTACAGAATCCGCCTGCACTGTAGGAGATCCAGGTTCGATTCCTGGGTTGGGAAAATCCCCTGGAGGAGGGCATGGCCACCCACTCCAGTATTCTTGCCTGGAGGAGCCTGGCAGGTTACAGACCATAGTGTCGCAAAGAGTTGGACACGACGGAAGTGACTGAGCACACGCACGCACGCACAACCAGGGCTTCCCCAGGGGTTCAGTGGTTAAGAATGCGATTGCTAATGCAAGAGACACGGGTTCGATCCCTGGGCCGGAAAGATCCCACATGCCGCAGGGCAACTAAGCCAGTGTGCTGCAAGTGTTTAGCCTGTGCTCCAGAGCCCAGGAGCCACGACTGCTGACGCCCACACGGCCTAGAGCCCCTGCTCTGCAACAAGAGAAGCCGCCAGTGAGAAGTGTGTGCACCAAACCAAAGAAAAGCCCACACAGCAATGAAGACCCAGCACAGCCAAAAATAGATAAACAAAATTATTTTTAAAAATGGATAACAAGGACCTACTGAACAGCACAGGGAACTCTGCTCAATGTTTTGTGGGAGGCTGGCTGGGAGGGGAGCTTGGCAGAGAACGGATACATATATGTGCAGGGCTAAGTCCCTCTGCTGTGCACCTGAAACTATCACCACATTGTTAATGGGCTACACTCTAATACAGAATAAAAAGTTAAAACAAAGAACAGTGGGTCTAATTCCCTTGCCCTTGTGAAGTGAGTTTTAGAGACTGAATTAGCAGTGAACCCTTGGAGTGACGCTAGGTGACACTTGGGAGGCTCTGCCATAGAAATCCACATTTATCCCCAGGCCTCGCCTGTGAAGCCCTCAGCCCTCCTGAAGCATTTCAGCTTCCTTGAGGCCTCCATGCTGTGAGAAAACCTAAACTAGGCCGCATGGAGGGGCCACACAGAGGGCCCGACAGTCCATGAAGAGAGAGGTGCCTGCCCAGCCGCCTGCTGCTTCAGCCTGGCTCTCCGAGCTCCGGCCACTGTCTGACCACAACCACATAAGAGACGCAAGCTGCAACCGCCCAGATGAACCTTTCCCAAGCTCTTCGCCTACAGAAATCATGGCAGGTTACACAATGGTTACTGTCCTAAGGCACTAAGCTGTGGGGTGATTTGTTACACAGCATTTGACAGCTGGAATAGTGGTTCTGGCCAAGTTCAGATTAGACAGCAAACAAAGTGGGCAGGCAGTGACGTCACCGCAAATCATTTGAGGAAAGAAATGTTTGCCTGTCTTTCCTGGACTTTAAATTAAGTTGCTAGAATCTTTACGAGACTATGACTTCAAAACGATGCTAACCTCCGTTATTACAGCCAGATGGTGAGGGACCAAGCTCCAGCAGCCTAACTGCTGGTTATCAGCAAAACCGTGGTCCAACCTGCTACTTCTAGGAGTCCCAGAGGGGTGTCCTCTCGGTCTTGCTAACACTGCTGCCATTTCTACCCTCCCTGCCCCACTTCCTACCCTAGCTCCCACTCTTCCTGGTCAGGAATCACTGCCCACAAGGCCATCCAACGGCCATCAGTGTCAAACACTAAGATGCAGACCAGGGTTACCTTCAGTGGTTCTGGGGCAGAGGCAGGGTGACCAGTCCTCCCCACAGCCAGCTTCCCATTGTCTTCCCTGAACCCTCAGGCAGTTGTGCTGGGATCCAGGGTCTTAAAAGCTCTCACTTGAGCAGCTACAGTCTCAGGTCTCTTTCTCTGCCTTCGAGCGTGTGTGTGCTCAGTAATGTCCAACACTTTGTGACCGCATGGGCTGTAGTCCACCAGGCTCCTCTGTCCATGGAATTCTCCAGGCAAGAATACTGCCTCAAAGAACAGGTGACATAATTCCTCCTGGAGTCCTTCTATCTCCTCCAGCCCATCCCCCAAATAAAACTCATGCTTCCTCCTCTCAATACAGATCAAAAACTCTGATGTATCCAAAGAGATGCTGGGTGGGAGCAGAAGAGTGTTTTTACACATCGAGGCTCTGAGCAGCCCAGCAAAACTGCTCTCCTAACTGAAATCATCTCAACCAATGCCCCCCTCTCCACAGTGTACATCAGATCTTTGAAGAGCCAGAAATTAAGAACAGGACTATTTAAACTGAGTTTTAGTGAAATGAGGGTGAAGGAAAGGAGACACAAAAGCTGCTGGCAATAAGTTTCAGTTATGAGAATCTCTCCTGGTGGATGTGGTGGAAGCATCACTGCAAGTTTCATTCTAGACTTGAACAGACACCAGCGCCATCAGGGAACATAGAATGGCAGAGTTCTTTGCAAGACACTTTGATTTTAAAAAGTGGGCTTCCCTCAGAGCTCAGTCGGTAAAGAATCTGCCTGCAATGCAGGAGACTCAGGTTCTATTCCTGGATTGGGAAGATCCCCTGGAGAAATGAGAACCCACTCCAGTATTCTTGCCTGGAGAATCCCATGGAGTGAGGAGCCTGGCGGGCTACAGTCCATGGGGTCACAAGAGTCAGACATGACTGAGTGACTTTCACTTCACATTCACTTGATTTAAAAATGTGTTTAAATCACACCGCACCAACGGAGATGACTTTATACTGTAGATTGGAAATTGGCTAAGAGCTGGTTATCAAAGACAAGATCTATATGGGATTATTTGAATCCATTAGTAGAAAGGTATTTCCATGTAGGCTCTGGAGGTCTGAAAGGACCACTGTGCTTGGACTGAACATTTTTAGAGCTATGCAGAACAGAATCTGAGCTGAAATCTCCATCTGTTTCCCCTACTTGGAGTGTCCAGACAAGATTTTAAAAACGAGGAAACTATTTCTTGAGACTTTGTGAAAATTAATGATGTGGTTAAAAAAAAAAAAAAAAGAATTGATGCTTTCAAACTGTGGTGCCGGAGAAGATGAGGGTCCTTGGACAGCATGGAGATCAAATCAGTCAATCCTGAAGGAAATCAACCCTGAATATTCATTGGAAGGATTGATGCTGAAGCTGAAGCTCCAATCCTTTGGCCACCTGAGGCAAGGAGCTGAATCATTGGAAAAGACCCTGTTGCTGGGAAAGATTGAGGGCAGCAAAGAATGAGCTGGTTGGATGGCATCGCGGACTTGATGGACATGAGTTTGAACAAACTCTGGGAGATGGTGAAGGACAAGGAAGCCTGGCGTGCTGCAGTCCATGGGGTTGAAAAGAGTCAGACACGACTGAGCGACTGAATACAACAAAAGAAAGAGAGAAGAACAGAAAAGCTACTAAAGATTCTGAGACAAGGAAAGACATGCCCAGTGTGAGAGGGAGTCAGTGGACAAGGAATTGGAGTGGAAGTGTTGCGGCAGAAACGAGTGTGATCACACCCTGCAAATGAGATCTCATCTGAGGCTCCCTTGAGGAGCAGCATATTCAACAGAACTTCTTCTCAGGGCCACTCAGACAATACCTTCCGTGGCCCCTATCTGCCCTGAGGTTTTATAGGAAATCAGAGAAGTGTCCCAACTGACAGCAGTCCATCATCCCAGCAGAGAAATCTAACCCACCATCTCTTTCCTCCCCACCCAAGGAAATAACACCCTTCTTGGGCTGTGCCTTCCTTCCCCTCTGTCCTCCACGACTGGAAGATCAATTAATTCATGCAGCAGACACATGGCTGCAAACGCAACCACTCACCCAACAAACCCACATTTATCCTGGTAGCCACCCTCCTTGTGGCAGTTACATGATTTGTGAGGGTTGAGTCCATCCTATTCTCAGGAGTGTGTCCAATTAGTCTAAGCCAAAGTTGGTGGTACTATTGCCTTGCCTGTGATTCATTTAGGCAGGAACATGTGACAAGACAATTCTGTCTAATGAGATATTAGTGAGAGGCTCCGGGGAACTATTTCTTTGAGGAAAAGAGACACACAGGGGAGATGCTGACCTTTTCTCACTGGATGTTGCTGGGTCTGGTGATGATGCTTGGAACTGGGCCACCAACCTGGGACTAAGAGGAGCTGAGGATGAAAAGAACCTGAGATTTTGATAATGTTATTGAGCTGCAGAATTATCAACCTTGGAGACATCCAAGCTTGGGTATTCTTATACATGCATGTGTGCTCAGCCACTCAGTCATTTCCACTTCTGTGCAACTACATGGATTGTAGCCCGCAAGGCTCCTCTGTCCGTG
>SJYV01050010.1:25095-53447 GCA_006410875.1 Neotragus pygmaeus
AAAAAAAAAAAAAAAGAATTGATGCTTTCAAACTGTGGTGCCGGAGAAGATGAGGGTCCTTGGACAGCATGGAGATCAAATCAGTCAATCCTGAAGGAAATCAACCCTGAATATTCATTGGAAGGATTGATGCTGAAGCTGAAGCTCCAATCCTTTGGCCACCTGAGGCAAGGAGCTGAATCATTGGAAAAGACCCTGTTGCTGGGAAAGATTGAGGGCAGCAAAGAATGAGCTGGTTGGATGGCATCGCGGACTTGATGGACATGAGTTTGAACAAACTCTGGGAGATGGTGAAGGACAAGGAAGCCTGGCGTGCTGCAGTCCATGGGGTTGAAAAGAGTCAGACACGACTGAGCGACTGAATACAACAAAAGAAAGAGAGAAGAACAGAAAAGCTACTAAAGATTCTGAGACAAGGAAAGACATGCCCAGTGTGAGAGGGAGTCAGTGGACAAGGAATTGGAGTGGAAGTGTTGCGGCAGAAACGAGTGTGATCACACCCTGCAAATGAGATCTCATCTGAGGCTCCCTTGAGGAGCAGCATATTCAACAGAACTTCTTCTCAGGGCCACTCAGACAATACCTTCCGTGGCCCCTATCTGCCCTGAGGTTTTATAGGAAATCAGAGAAGTGTCCCAACTGACAGCAGTCCATCATCCCAGCAGAGAAATCTAACCCACCATCTCTTTCCTCCCCACCCAAGGAAATAACACCCTTCTTGGGCTGTGCCTTCCTTCCCCTCTGTCCTCCACGACTGGAAGATCAATTAATTCATGCAGCAGACACATGGCTGCAAACGCAACCACTCACCCAACAAACCCACATTTATCCTGGTAGCCACCCTCCTTGTGGCAGTTACATGATTTGTGAGGGTTGAGTCCATCCTATTCTCAGGAGTGTGTCCAATTAGTCTAAGCCAAAGTTGGTGGTACTATTGCCTTGCCTGTGATTCATTTAGGCAGGAACATGTGACAAGACAATTCTGTCTAATGAGATATTAGTGAGAGGCTCCGGGGAACTATTTCTTTGAGGAAAAGAGACACACAGGGGAGATGCTGACCTTTTCTCACTGGATGTTGCTGGGTCTGGTGATGATGCTTGGAACTGGGCCACCAACCTGGGACTAAGAGGAGCTGAGGATGAAAAGAACCTGAGATTTTGATAATGTTATTGAGCTGCAGAATTATCAACCTTGGAGACATCCAAGCTTGGGTATTCTTATACATGCATGTGTGCTCAGCCACTCAGTCATTTCCACTTCTGTGCAACTACATGGATTGTAGCCCGCAAGGCTCCTCTGTCCGTGGGACTTCCCAGGCAAGAGTACTGGAGTTGCCACTTCCTTCTCCAGGGGATCATCCCCACCCAGGGATCGAATCCGCATCTCCTGCATCAATTGCATTGTAGTCAGATTCCTTTACCGCTGAGCCATCAGGGAAGCCTCTGGGTATTTTTATAGCTTAATCCATTTCCAGTTGGTATTTCTATTACTTGCATTTGGAAATATACTGACATGACACTTAACTTTCTCCCACTTTCATTCCTCCTACCTGTCTGTGCCTTGTCTGTCGCCTTTGGGAAAGGGGGTTAAGGATACTCCATCTCATTTTTCCTTTTTAATTCTTTGTTGCTGTTCAGGTGCTTGGTCATGTCCGACTCTCTGCGACCCCATGGACTGCAGCCTGCCAGGCTTCCCTGTCCTTCACTATCTCCCAGAGCTTGCTCAAATTCATGTCCATTGAGTCAGTGATGCCATCCAACCATCTCATGCTCTTTCTCATGTGAACCCAAAGACAGCTCTGATCATTGCTGTGAAGGTTAAGAGACAGCTCAACCTTGCACCTGTATGATACAAATAGAGACTCTAAAGTTGTGACGTGAAATAAGACATCAAGTTCCAAAGCATTGGTTCCAATTTCAGAGGTCAAAGATATTTGGGGAAATCTGATAAGAGAGAAGCAGCAGCAGCAGAAGAGTGCACAGGCCTAAACACACAGTGCCCACAGCTAAAGCTTTCCAAGAGACTTCAGAAAGAACCTCTACAGCCTAAAGAATGGTTATGGTGCTGCAAGTCCAGATCGTTCTAGACTTTTTCCTTAAGAAATGAAATGGAGAGCATTGTTTTTCATCAGAATTCAGGAGGCTTTAGAGCAGTGGGTTGGGGCCAGGGTAGGGAAGTATGGCTCTCGGGAGGAAAGTCATAGATCAGAGTGTATTCTCCAAATGTCTGTGGGATGGAAGGGGAAGTGGGGAGAAGAGAGGGGAACTCTGAATGACAACCAAGTGGAAAGGAGAAGAGGATCTGGAACCACCCAGACGGCAGATGGTCATGGTGTGTGATGAGCTCCTCTGTTACTGTTTAGCCGCTTCAGTTGTATCCGACTCTTTGTGACCCCAGAGAGCCCACCAGGTTTCTCTGTCCATGGGATTTCCCAGGCAAGAATATTGGAGTGGGTTGCCATTTCCTCATTCAGGGGATCTTCCCAAACCAGGGGTAGAACCTACACTGCTCTTTACCACTGAGCCACCAAGGAAGTCCTCCTCCATATAACCCCTCAAACCCATGAAGTTTCCAAACTCAGGAGGTGTTGAGAAAGGTTATGTTTCCTGTGGAAAAGAGCGATGGGGCTGAAGCGTGCATCTGGGTTTGACGTGAGCCAACAGACAGATGTAGAGCATGGGGACAGAGTGCAACATAAAAGAAAAAAAAAGTATATATATTTTTTAAAGCCTTAGGGATAGAAATTTCCAGAAATGATGAGGAAAACTCTGGAATTACCTAATCCACTCCACAGGATGTTTAAGTTAAATGTGCCAAGTCTCCAAGGGACAGGAAGGTCCCACATGACACAGCCTTGAGTTTAAGCACAGTGCTCAGAATGATACAGTTAGTAAGAGATGAGCCGGGACTCCAAGCCCGTCCTAACTCGGATCCTCAAAGTAGAGAAACATAGCTTCAGTTTTTTTTTGTTTTTTTTTTTAAGTACTGGTATTGCCACATATTATCTTCTGGTTTTATTGTCACCGGGCAATAATTCAGCTTGATTCATTATTCTTTCCCCCAGATTAATCAAGAGTCTATTACATGTAAGATATTCAAGCTTGGGTTTTGGTTTTCAGATCCTGACTTTCCTCTCCTCTCCCTCTGGGACTTCTCACCAAAGGAGCTCACGAATGAGAACCAAATGGAAAACAATGAACTGCTGCATGAATACTGAGCAAAATGATGGGGACCAGAGCCCCTAGGAGGCTGGAAGCGCCCTGTCTGGGACTTTTCCCAGGGTCAATATTAGTAACCTCTCCTTTCATTGTCAAAACGCCTGACTTGGATGATGGATTGCATGGTGGCCCAATTGAGACTCCCAGCCTCAGGCACAAGCTGGTTTGGAGAAGGCAGTTCAGGTTCGTGGTTACTAGGCGGTCCCTTTGTTCTCACTCACCTCCCACTCTCAAACCCCCGAATCTCAGGTACCTGGATCTGCAGCCTCCACCCTCAGGGGAGAAAGTGGGCCAGAAAGAGAGGCAGACCCTGCCAGGTATGAGGACTGCAGGGAACAGAAAGTGAAAGAGGGTGGCTGGACCTGCCCTGAGAAAACAGGGTTTTCTTTGGCATACTCATCACTCGGAGACGGGAAGGGCAAGAGGAAGTTCATTAACGTGCCCTTACCTCTAACACCCACGAGTCTGCCCACCAGTAAAACACTGCCCGATGGATTCTCAGGCTTCAACCAACCATCCTGCCAATACTTCCTCTCGTGGGAGGAGCTTGAAGGGGAGAAGTCTAGGAAGAACCCTCTCCCAGTGACAGGCATATAACGTCTTGCAAAGGTGCCCTTGAAATGAAGTAACACAGGTTCCTATACCCTAGGAGCACCTTTGGTGCCACCAGGATGTCAGAGCTGTAGATTTTGTCTCATTATTTTGCACACTGAAGAGTTCTTGATGCTGTATCTGGTCACTGGGCTTCCTGACTCTACACACACATGCAGTTTAGCCAGGGAGGTGAGGCATGTGCACCAGCACCCCCAGAATGAGGTAGACAGTGGGAAGAGGCCTAAGGGAGATTCAGATCCTGCTCTGGGTGCTTAGAGACAGAGATATCTGACAAGAAACCTTGGAAGACTTCATGGAGGAGGAAAGGTTCAAAGAGACTTTAAAGAGAGGGCAGAGCTTCACTGTATGGACAGGGGAAAGAGGGTTGTTCTAGACCAGTTTTTTGGTAGCAAGGACAAAAAACCAACTCAGTTAGCTTCATGAAAAGAGTTTTCCTACAAGAGGCACATGGACTAAACTGAAAACGGGAGACTTGGTAATCAATGCAATTCCAAGGGCCCATCCTTCCCTCCACAGGTTTCTTCCTGCTTGCGTTTTCTGTTTTCCTCTCTGAGCCCTCTGACCCCACTCTGCCATATTTCTTCTCTAACAGACGAAGAGCACGGACTACATGCAGGCACTCTTCTAAGGGCTTTAAACAACGTGAACTCTCCCAAAAACCCTTGGAAACAGGTCCTATTCGCACCTCCGCTTTATAAATGGGAAAAGGGGCACAGAATGGTTGCATTAGTTGGCCAAAGATACACAGCCCATGGGCAGTGGAGCCAGGATTCGAATGGGCAGGCCAGCTCCAGATTCTGCTCACATCCACGGTACACGGCCGCCTCCTGAGAGGTCAAATGGCAGCTGATGCCCAATGTGGTCAACAGCCCAGGATGTGGTCTGATGGCAAACGTCTTCCCAGCAAGCTAAGTTATCAGTTGTGCCAATCAGATTTTCTGAGGTCTCAAATATAGACAGTAAAGGCTAATAAGTAGAGAGAAGGGGGCAGACCCCGAGCAAGTACCCAGTTCTCAGGTGGAGATTCTCAGCTCCTCCTGCTGTACTCTCAGAGGCACGTATATGGATTCTGGCCTCGGTAGACCCAATTCCATGGTTTTTTTTTTTTAAGGATTGGACCTTGGGTTTCCCTAGCTTTCTTTCTTTTTCTCCTTCTTTAAAATTATTTATTTGGCTGCACTGGGTCTTAGCTGTGGTACCCAGGATTTTCAGTCTTCCTTGCAGGATGTGGGATCTTTCAGCTGTGGAATGCAGCATCTTTAGACGTGGCATGCAGAATCTAGTTCCCAGACCCAGAATCAAACCCAGGCCCCCTGCACTGGGAGCGTGGAGTCTTAGCAACTGAACTGACAGAGAGGTCCCTTCTCTGGCTTTCTGAGCTCAGAAATCCCTACAGTAATGACACTTGCCCTTGGTTGACGTCACTGGGGGGAAGTTTCCTTTTCTTGGAATCCAGGAAGCCCGCCTCTCCTCCTACCCTGTCAGGCAGTCTAGCCTGAAGAATAACACTAGTCCTGGCTTGGTTATCCACTCACTGGCTGAACTGGGCAAGTCATTTCCTCTTTCTCTCTGCCTGGTTGGCTGTGGCTGCACAAATGCTAAGATTTTCGGGTGTGGTTCACTGGGATGGAATTTGGGTGGAAGGGGGTGCACTGGCTCATGTGATGTCTCAGGCATGTGAAGAATACAGGGAGAGAGAAGATGACTTTAAGACTGCTACTGACACCATTCCTGCTTTAGAGAGAAAAAGTAATACGCTGAGGTGGTTGTTGTTTGTGTGCATCCCCGGTCGTGTCCGATTCCGCAACCTCATGGACTGCAGCCCGCCAGACTCCTCTGTCCATGGGATTTCCCAGGCGAGAATATTGGAGTGGGTTGCTATTTCCTTCTCCAGATCTTCCCGACCCTGGGCTCGAACCCAAGAAGCTATGTCTCCTGCACTGGCAGGCAGGTTCTTTATCACTAGCACCACCTGGGAAGCCCAAATATGCTTAGGGCAAGCAGTCAGTTAAAAATATGAAAGTCAGAGGGCCTTGTTGGCAGTGGTTAAGGAAATACTCATCTCCTGTAGCTAAAGGGCATATGAGGAGCATCCTTTGTTATTGTCTAGTTGCTCAGTCCAGAGAAGGCAATGGCACCCCACTCCAGTACTCTTGCCTGGAAAATCCCATGGATGGAGGAGCCTGGTGGGCTGCAGTCCATGGGGTCGCTGAGGGTTGGTCAAGACTGAGCGACTTCACTTTCACTTTTCATTTTCATGCACTGGAGAAGGAAATGGCAACCCACGCCAGTGTTCTTGCCTGGAGAATCCCAGGGACGGGGGAGCCTGGTGGGCTGCCGTCTATGGGGTCGCACAGAGTCGGACACGACTGAAGCGACTTAGCAGCAGCAGCAGCAGCAGCAGTAGTCGCTCAGTCATGTTTGACTCTTTGCGACCCTATGGACTGCAGCCCACCAGGCTCCTCTGTCCATGGAATTTTCCAGGTAAGAATACTGGAGTGGGTTGCCATTCCCTTCTCCAGGGAATCTTCCTGACTGAGGGATCAAACCCAAGTCTTCTACATTGGCAGGCGGATTCTCTACCACTGAGTTGTGGGCTTTCCTTGTGAAGGGCAGCCTTAGGCCCTAATTATAAGAGTAGCAGAACTTGAGAGAGGTTGATTTCTGAGCCTCGTCAAAGTTCTGGTAGGGAAGGAGTGGGACTCTGAGACTCCGGATGGAAATCTCTAAGTAGAGGCACTTGGAAAACTCGACCTCTGATTCTCTGGAAACCTCTGCGGCCTCAGGAGTGACTCGCTGCCCTTGATAGAGGAAGAACCTCTGCTTTCTCCGTGACTGAGCAGAAGCTTCATATGAGACAGAGGCCACATAAGACAATGCTTGCCCTCCTCAGAACCTGCCCTACCTCCCCTCCTGGCCACTACACCGACAACTAGGGTTAACTTTCAGCCTCTCTTGAATCTTAGCATAGGTAGCTTGTTTGGATGGGGAAGTTCTGGCCATGCTAAGGAAGGAGACAGATTACGTGTAGAAGGACCTGCAGTTCTTGCCTAATATGTATGAGCAGGATCTGGGAGAATATGCCTGAAAGGGGATCCTCCTGGTGCTGGATCAAGGGGGCCAGAATCCAAACTAAGTAAGGAAGAGTTTGTATGATATGAGCACACTCTCCCATGACAGGAGTTAACACCCAGAAAAGGTCCTAGGATCTTGTTCTGATACCTGGCTTGAGATTGAGACAGGTGGGGGTTTCCTGGGACCTGGGACCCTCTGCTGCAGTGCTTGCACCTGGAAAAACATCTCTCGAGCAACAGAATAGAAAGAAACGATGAAGGACTACACATGCACAGCTGGGGCAAAATATGACGACCAAGATCCAAAGAGACCCAGCTGTCACTTCTGAAGAGCTGGGAGCAAAAACAGGCTGTTGGGCAAAAGCAGGGTACTGCACACCTCCCCTGCACTCAACATCACCAAAGGGGGGCAAACCACTTAAGATACCCCTCCAGCCTGACCCCTGGACCCTCCACATATAAAGGAACCAGCTCCACCCACCTTGGGGAGAGAGCAAGGGAACCTGCTCCTTGTTTTCGCTCGCCATTTCTGGAGCAGGGGCCCCAGTAAAGTCTTGCTTGAATTTTTTATCTGGCCTCTTATCAACTTCTATTTTTTAAGGAGGCCAAGAACCCTGATTGGTAACAAGATGACCCTTGGAAGCTGGAAAAAGTAATACCTAATACAGTAAATGGGCTTCCCAGGTGGCTCAGTGGTAAAGAATCCACCTGCCAATGCAGGAGACGCAGATTGGATCCCCGGGTTGGGAAAATTCCCTGGGTTGGGAAGATTCCCTAGAGGAGGAAATGGCAACCCCACTCCAGTGTTCTTGCCTGGAAAATCCCATGGACAGAGGAGCCTGGTGGGCTACAGTTTATGGGGTTGCAAAGAGTCAGACATGACTTAGCAACTGAGCATGCACACAGAGTAGAATGAGATGACGTTCTCAGGAATATCTAGCTGTCTAGGTTCCTTTAGACTCTATTGCAGCAGAGAGGTGAATAAACATAGCCCCAGAGCAAGACTATGAGTGTACACTGTTGTCTGTCCTGATTGAATATAAACTAATCTGTGTGGAACACAATACATTTGCCACACTCCTTACCAGTGGCTATGTAATCTGCTCAAATAAAGATACCGTATCAGGTTTGGCAGTTGCAATGGGGCTATTGCTTAGAACTTTTGCAGTAGACTACTGTCATCAGACTGTAGTCAGTCTGGCTTTAGCAGAGGCCAGGCCACTGAACTAAACAGAGGTGGGTTGGGGATGACCTTCAAGTCTCTGTGGGTGGCCTATTCTCTGTCATCCTTCTGAAATGTGCTATCATTTGTGACTTACTGACCTGGCAGAAGAGGCTATAAGTTTTCACTTAGTCTTTGCTACAAAACATAGCTCTTATTCCTCTTTCTCCACTGATCAAGGAACCAATGAGAAAATTTATTTTCAAGTAAACCCACTGCAATTAAACAACTGGAAGCTGGAGAATGACTACTGGATAGGTCCATGGACCCAGTGGACCCACTGTGAGATGAACCTGGGCTGCAGCTTCATTTGTTAGCTGACCCTACAAGCCTCAGTCTCACAGGGGGAACAGGATGGGTCTTTGGTGCCCAAAGACCTAGGCATTCTCTTTCCCCATTGTGTGTCGCCTGAGCTATGTCAATTCGCCTCTCTGCCACAACAGAGTCTAAAGACATCCAGATCAGTGAGATATTCCTGAGACTATCATACTGTTCTACTCGATGGCATGCATGCTCGGTCACTACACACGTCTGACTCTTCACAACCCCATAAACCATAGCCCAGCAGGTTCCTCTGTCCATGGGATTTTCCAGGCAAGAGTACTGAAGTGGGTTGCCACTTCCTCCTCCAGGGAATCTTCTTGACCCAGGGATTCAACCTGTGTCTCTGGTGTCTCCTGCGTTGGCAGGTGGATTCTTTACTACTGAGCCACCTGGGAAGTCCTCTTCTACTCTATAAATTGGATCAGATGTGCAAAAGTAATGGAAGTACATTGGATTCCCAGTCACTACAAAGAATGGGTAACACAAAGACTCACAGGTGCAGAGGTTCTGGGACATAGGGAGACATTCTGTTCAAAAGTAAAAGATAAAATTTTGTCCTTGGGCCATGTGACCTGTAAGATCCCATGCTGTCAGAGGTGTCTGAGGTAGAAAAGATGCTATGCAGAGCCTCTGTGTGTCCCCAAAAGAGATGCACAGCACAGGGACTTCCCTGGTGGTCAAGCGGTTAAGAATTTGCCTTCTGGACTTCCTTGGTGGAACAGTGGATAAGAATGTGTCTTCTGGACTTCCCTGATGGGGCAGTGGATAAGAAACTGCCTGCCAATGCAGGGGACATTGGGACATGGATTTGATCCTCGGTCCAAGAAAATCCCACATGCCGCAGAACAACTAAGCCCGTGCTCCACAACTACCGAAGCTGAAGCTTGTGCTCTGGAATAAGAGAAGCCATTACCATGAGAAGCCTGTGCACCACAAATAGAGCCGCCCTCATGCAGCAACGGAGACCCAGGGCAACCAAAAATAACGGAGAGAAAACAAGCGCGAAAAGAATGCGCCTTATAACTCAGGAGACTTGGGTTCCATCCCTGGTCGCGGAACTAATACTCCCCATGCCAGGGGGCAGCCAAGCCTGTGCACCCCGACTACAGAGGCTGTGTGCCAGCAAGCTGTGTGTAAGACCCCGCACGCTGCGGCCAAGATCTTACACAGCCAAAACCAAATATGAAAACACCACCAAATGGGCCTTCCTCGTGGCTCAATGGTAAAGAATCCGCCTGCCAGTGCAGGAGACACCAGTTTGATCTCTGATCTGGGAAGATCCCATCTGCCGAGGAGCAACTAAGCCCATACGACACAACTTTTGAGCCTGTGCTCTACAGCCCAAAAGCCACAACCACTGAGCCCGAGCACCACAGCTAGCGAGTGGCCCCTGGTCTCCGCAACTACAGAAAAGCCTGCACAGCAAGGAAGGCCCAGCAGAGCCAAAAATAAATAAATAAACACACAAAACTATTATAAAAAAACCCAAAACATACAAAAAAAGAGATGCACAGCACAAACCCATGGGGTTCGGGAACAAGGTCATACAACTGCAGGAAAGATCTACATGCCACTCAAAAAGAAGCACCAAGCATTTTAGTGTACCTAAGTGGAGAGTGACCAGATGACCATCTGGCAGGACTGGCCATCATGAGGCATGTACCATCAGACCCACTAGTTCATTAAGCGGGCAGACTGAAGAGCAATCCCTCACACAACGGGAGAGGACAAGCAGGATCAGACGTAAATTGGGCAGGAAGGGACAACTAAGCTGCCTGACCAGGTGGCACGGACCTTCAAGCCACACATCACTGCTGCATGGGTGTCTCTCCAGCTCACCCTGCTGGCCCGTGTGGGGTCCTCAGGGCCAGCTGACAGAGGAAAAGGCCTGAGCTTGGCTGCTGGGTGATCAACTCACGGTGTGGGTACCAAATGGAAGGGACTGCTGTAGCTCTGACACACACAGACAGGAAGGAAAAGACAGGAGAGTAAGGGAATGTCCCTGGTGGGTGGGGCTTTGGGGCAAAGGGCACCTGGTCATCCATCCACCCTGCGTGGAAAGAGAGGGGCTTGAGGTAAGAATATAGACAGATGCATGAGTGGTGATAAAAGACTTAGCAAGTTTTGCAAATAAGTGCATCTGTATCATTTTCCTAAATTCCACGAGTGATATTTTATGCTGTTTGTTTTTCTCTTTCTGACTCACTTCCCTCTGTGTGACAGCCTCAGTTCCATCCACAGTCCTGCAAGTGGCACTCTTTTGTTCCTTTTATGGCTGAGTAATATTCCATTGTGCGTATGTACCATACCTTGTTTATCCATCCTTCTGTTGATGGACATTTAGGTTGCTTCCATAGAGACACAGATGTAGAGAACAAACATGGATACTAAGGAAGGAAGGGGGCATGGGATGAACTGGGAGATTGGGACTGACATATATATACTGCTGCTAATTCACTTCAGTTGTGTCCAACTCTATGCAACTCCATAGAAGGCAGCCCACCAGGCTCCCCCATCCCTGGGATTCTCCAGGCAAGAACACTGGAGTGGGGTGCCATTTCCTTCTCCAATGCATGAAAGTGAAAAGTAAAAGTGAAGTCGCTCCGTCATGTCTGACTCTTAGCAACCCCATGGACTGCAGCCCACCAGGCTCCTCCACCCATGGGATTTTCCAGGCAAGAGTCCTGGAGTGGGGTGCCATTGCCTTCTCTGATATATATGCTACTATGTATAAAATAGATAACTGGTGAGAACCTACTTACTGTATGGCACAGAGAACTCCATGTTCTGCGGTGACCTAATTGGGAAGGAAATCTAAAAAAGAGGAGATATATGTGTATGTATGGCTGGTTCATTTTGCTGTACAGTGGAAACATAGTATTGTAAAGCAGCTGTACTCTAATAAAAACCAATTAAAAAAAAAAAAGACTTAGCCAGTTGATTGGAGGCCTGGGAGGGGCAAGACTGGAAGATCAGGAACAAAAAGGGGGCCTGGGGAAGAGGCCTACAGTGGACCAATGGGTGAAGGATTTCTGTGCCATTTGCTAGTGCCCATCTTGAAGATCTGCTCCAGAAGAGGCACTAAATGCCTAAGTGAATAGGATGACTTAGCCGTTAGGTGAGTCAGTCTCTGCTGCCAACAACTGAATGCTTGCACTGTGGGCTTGTGAATGAAGTAATCATGTGGCAGAGATGGAATCAGTGGGCACCCTCTTGCCAAAGCTCATCTAGTCCTTGTTCCCGCTAGTGTGCTACCTGCCACCAGCAGACACCCCTGAGGCCCCCACCCAGAAAAGCCCCATCACACTTCCATCTACTCCCTCCCTTGTACAACAAGGGCTGTACTTAGTGGGGTTCTTGTCATCAGGCATTATCAGCTAATAATTGTCCTCACTGTCCGGAGATTGTACACTCATCGGTAATTACAGAGTGTGAGCTATTTTCTGCGGAGGCCTGTTCAGTGCCGCTCACTTCATAAAAGGACAGGAAATTGTCTCCCCTCCAGGGGTGGGGCAGTGTCTGGGAAAACACCAACATGGTGGAATTAGGGGTCCTTTCATTCTACCAATAAATTATTTACTATTACATCTGGCCGCACCGGGTCTTCACTGGGGCGCTCGGGCTCTCTCCAGCTGTGGCGAGCGGAGCTCCCGCATTGCGGGGCACAGGCTTCTCACCGCTGTGGCTTCTTTTGTTGCAGAGCACGGGCTCTAGGTGCGCAGGTTTTGTTGTGGTGCGTGCCCCGTGGCACGTGGGCTCTTACTGGATCAGGGATGGAACCTATGTCTCCTGCGTTGCAAGGCAGGTTCGTATCTGCCGAACCACCAGTGAAGTCTTGAAGCGGTACCTTTTGAGGAGTGTTTGTGATATGACTTGATTTCCCAAAGCACACCTAGCAGGGCCCAAAATGGTTCTACACCCCACTGCAGAGTGGAATTCCTAGATCCTGATCGTCATCGTCCTGGCAGGCAGAGAAGAGCTAATTGCAGTGAGAGCCCCAGTAACTGGTGCCTGGTACACTCCCAGCTGTATTACCCCAGACNCGGGAGCCTTCTCCAGAGTTCCGGGCTGTGTTCCACGGTCCCCCTGCACTGAGGTCCCGGCTGTGTGCCAAGGTAGCCTTCTGCAAATGTCCGGGCTGTGTGCTGCAGTCGCCCTGAGCCGATGTCCGGCCTGTGTTCCGCAGACACCCTGCACTGATGTCCTGCCTGTGTGCCGCATTCACTCTGTGCCGAGGTCTGGCCTGTGTGTCATGGTCACACTGCGCCGAGGTCGGAGCTGTGTTCCACGGTCGGCTAGCAACGAGTTCTGGGCTGTGTGACGTGATCGCCCTTCACTCAGTTTCAGGCTATGTGCCTCGATCGCCCTTTGCTGAGGTACGGGCTGTGTGCCGTGTTCACCCTGCACCGAGGTCCTGGCTGTGTTTTACAGTTGACTAGCGACGAGTCCCAGGCTCTGTGAGGCTGTCGCCCTGCACACATTGCTGGGATGTGTGCTGTGGTCGCCATTCTCTGAGGTTCAGGCTGTTTGCCGCGGTCGCCCTCAGCCGAGGTCCATGCTGTGTGCTGTGGTCACCCTGCCCGAAGTCCAGCCTGTGTGCCATGGTCACCCTGTGCCGAGGTCCGGGCTGTTCTCCGCCATCGACTGGAGACGAGTTCCANGCTTTACCATCTAAGCCACCAGGGAAGCCCAAAGTCTGAAGTATCTTCCAACTCTATAATTTATGATTTTAAAAAATCAAGGTAACTAACATTGACCTTTGAATGCGTTGAAAAATTTCCAGCATATTGGGGGTGCTTTAGGGCTGAAGAGAACCCTGGCTAGAAACCTCAGCTCTGGGCATCTCAGATTTGATGTTCTCTCTCAGGGCAGGCAAGAGTTACCTTCTTTCCCATATCATCTTGTGTGTTGTGGCTCAAAAGATTGTGGGATAAGAGCATAAAGCAAGACCAAGGGCATGAAGGGCAGAGAGGGACTCTCAATAATGTGGTCCCATTGATCCAGCAAAGAGTGATGCTGAGGGGGCCAGAGATGAGTGTGGCTGCTTCAGTGAACATGTGATGTAAATGTGGCTGGGGGGGAGGAAGAGGCTGGAGGTGGAGAAGATATAGACTGAAGTCAGAATGAGTTGAGAGGAAGGATTATTGAGGCAAGGAAAGAAGAGGGTAAGAATAACAGGCAGCCAGTAAAATGGTGCAGAAAGATCCTGAACCCAGTCAAAAGACTTTATATTTAGCTCAAGTTGGCCACTAACTAGCTGTGTAACAAGATTTGCTTGACATCTGTGGGCCTCAGTTTCTGCATCTGCAAAAATGGAACAAATACAATAGCACCCTGCCTACAATGCAGTACTATTTCTTGGACTAAAATAAGCTGATGGAAAAGAAAGCACTTAAAAGAATTTTTAAAAAAAATGAATGAAAGCAGAAATGATTGGATCAAAAGGGCTAAGAGTAATTATGGAATAATACAGCAAAAAATGCTACCACATTAAAGAAATACTACCAGGAATTTGTAACTCACAAGGAAATGGATCAAAGAGGTCAGGGAAAGGTTTTTTCCCCCCTCAAAGGCTTGGTCATATTTTTCCAATTGTTTAAAAGAAAAAAATTAATAAGTGTTATCTTTATTTTACCCAAAGGTGACTTACAGGAACTGAAAGGGTTGGGCCAGGATGAGGGGTTGATGGATCAAAACAGGGCTTTGATGGAGCTACATCCCAGGTAATTACAGTCCTGGAAAGGTCCCCTAAACTCAAAGCCCTGGTCTAGACTGCCCCTCAATCATCCACAAACCCAGCCAGGGCAAGAGGAAAAACAGCTAACCAACCAACAAAATCCAAATCCAGAGCCTGAGATGACAGTCAAGGGAGGATGCAGTTTAAGTAATGAGGACTTAGAGGTTAAATAAGTTCACCTCCAGATAAGAGCAGACCTTTAAGGTTGAGAAAACAGCAAATAGGAGCAGATGGTCACTATTTTATGTCCTCATTTCACTTAAGGCCCAAATCCAATACTTTCCACAGTAAGGACTTCCCTGGTGGTCCGGTGTTTAAGACACCATGCCTCCATTGTAAGGAGCAGGATTTTGATCCCTGGTCAGGGAACTAAGATACTGTATGCCACGCAACACAGCCAAAAAGTAGAAGAAAGCAATCTCTTCCATAGGAAAATGGATCAGTCTTCTAAAGTTGGCCAAACGAATTTTAGAACCCCTTCTTGCATGAGGTACCCCTTCCAATCCTGGTCCTATTTAGTATCCTGCCTCTAGAATGTCTCACTTTGTTCCAAGCCCTTGTTCTAGGCCTGCCTGACTTTCCTTTCTGTCCCAGCATCTCCATCCGCACTCTGCTGTGTTGGCCGCCTCCTTGTACCTCTACTGTCCAGCCCTTCTCTCTTTGTTTAGTTATTTATTTATTTGGCTGCACCAGGTCTTAGTTGAGGCTTGTGGGATCTTTGTCTTCATTGTGGCATGCAGGTTCTTTTAGTTATGGCCTGTAATCTAGTTCCCAGACCAGGGATCAAACCCAGGTCCCCTGCACTGGGAGCTTAGCTCAGAGTCTTAGCCACTGGACCACCAGGGAAGTCCCCTGCCTGAATCACTTTGGACTGAAGCTTGCTAAATCAGCTCAGCCAAACTTCAGCTAAGCCCTGCTGATATGCAAATGGCACAGAGCCAGAGGCAGCCAGTCCTCCAGGGCCAGCTCTCATGCTTCCTCTTTGGGGCCTGTAAACTTTTCCTATAATGAACCAGAGAGTAAATATTCAAGCTTTGCAGGCCAAATCGTCTCTGTCACAACCACTCAACTCTGCTGTTGTACAAAAATAGCCTTAGGCAACACGTAAACGAATGGGCAAGACTATGTTCCAATAAATCTTTATTTGTGGATCTGAAACTTAAATTTCATATAGTTTTCATGTGTCATAAAATTTTTTTCTTTTCATTTTTTTCAGTAATTAAACATGTAAAAATCATTCTTAATGAGCCATACAAAACACAGATTTGCAGCAACATGAATGAACCTAGAGATTATCATACATAGAATTAAGTCAGAAAGAAAAGAGAAACACCACATGATATCACTTACATGTGGATTCTAAAATGTGACACAAATGATCTTATCTATGAAACAGAAACAGACTCACGGACATTGAGAACAGATCTGTGATTGCTAAGTGGGAGGGGGCGTGAGAGAGGAATCGAATTGGAGTTTGGGGTTAGCAGATGCAAACTACTATGGAGACAATGGATAAACAACAAGAACCTACTATATACCACAGGGAACTATATTCAATATCCTGTGATAAACCATAATGGAAAAGAATATGAAAATGGATGTATGAGTACATATATATAAAATCACTTTGCTGTATAGTAGAAATTAACACAACATTGTGAATCAACTTCAATAAAATATTAATAAATTTTTTAAAAAACAGGCCAAAGACCAGATTTGGTCTAGGGACCTAGCTTATAAGCCCCTGCTTTATAGCTCCACGTTCAATGACTGGCTACTGAGTAATCAGAATGTGGCTGGTGGGAAACAAAATATCTCCTGTCATATCAATAAACAAGAAATGTCATAGCCATCAGTGATTTCTGGCCTCCAAATCTGAATGCAGGCTCCCCAAACTGTGATCCAACAGAGGCTGCCACATGCCATGGTGTTTGCTGAGGAGCTGGGGGAAGGCAAGAAGTAGCCACCTGCCACTCCTTAAGTCAACAAGGAAATAGAATTTGGCCCCAGATAGCTGAGGTGCATATGAAAGGAATGAATTTGGAAATGGTAAAGGGAGAAAGATTGTGGGTGAGTTGTCCAGCACCACGGAGATAATCAGGCCCACCTCTCCATTCACGAATGATGATCTATAAGGTAAAGAACTTCCCTAAAATCTCACAGCTGGCTGGACAGGTCTTTTTTGCCTGTGGCATTTCCATTACACATTTTGACCCAGGCAAAGAGATCAGATGTTGAGCAGGGTGCAGATGACCACACAACTCACGGGAAGTAAGTGCCTTTCTATTCTGTTGGCCCCGGATATTGGGGCAACTCCCCCACAATTTTTCTCCCTTTACCATTTCCAACTTTTTCTTAAAGTCTGTGGACCCAGGAGAGTTGATGGGAATCATAAAAGGGCATTTAAAAAATACATTATGGTCCACACCCCCAGGGATGCTGAATTAGTGGGTCTGAGGTGGGGCCTGCAAGTCTGTAATAGGCCAAGAAGCCCTCTAGGCAGTTACCAAGGCACATTAGCCTTTAAATTCTGCTGCTCCTAGAGTGGCTTTGGAATCCTGATCTATATGCACAGGGAAAACATTTTTATATGGTGGCAAAATAGATTAGAAATTAAAATGGGTTGAAAGCCTTCACTTTGCAAGTGCTATGATGACTGAAGTGACTTAGCATGCATGATTGCCTCACAAGAAGGTATTCACATAGGTTATCTAGTCAAGGCTATGGTTTTTCCTGTGGTCATGTATGGATGTGAGAGTTGGACTGTGAAGAAGGCTGAGCGCCGAAGAATGGATGCTTTTGAACTGTGNTACAGTGGACCAATGGGTGAAGGATTTCTGTGCCATTTGCTAGTGCCCATCTTGAAGATCTGCTCCAGAAGAGGCACTAAATGCCTAAGTGAATAGGATGACTTAGCCGTTAGGTGAGTCAGTCTCTGCTGCCAACAACTGAATGCTTGCACTGTGGGCTTGTGAATGAAGTAATCATGTGGCAGAGATGGAATCAGTGGGCACCCTCTTGCCAAAGCTCATCTAGTCCTTGTTCCCGCTAGTGTGCTACCTGCCACCAGCAGACACCCCTGAGGCCCCCACCCAGAAAAGCCCCATCACACTTCCATCTACTCCCTCCCTTGTACAACAAGGGCTGTACTTAGTGGGGTTCTTGTCATCAGGCATTATCAGCTAATAATTGTCCTCACTGTCCGGAGATTGTACACTCATCGGTAATTACAGAGTGTGAGCTATTTTCTGCGGAGGCCTGTTCAGTGCCGCTCACTTCATAAAAGGACAGGAAATTGTCTCCCCTCCAGGGGTGGGGCAGTGTCTGGGAAAACACCAACATGGTGGAATTAGGGGTCCTTTCATTCTACCAATAAATTATTTACTATTACATCTGGCCGCACCGGGTCTTCACTGGGGCGCTCGGGCTCTCTCCAGCTGTGGCGAGCGGAGCTCCCGCATTGCGGGGCACAGGCTTCTCACCGCTGTGGCTTCTTTTGTTGCAGAGCACGGGCTCTAGGTGCGCAGGTTTTGTTGTGGTGCGTGCCCCGTGGCACGTGGGCTCTTACTGGATCAGGGATGGAACCTATGTCTCCTGCGTTGCAAGGCAGGTTCGTATCTGCCGAACCACCAGTGAAGTCTTGAAGCGGTACCTTTTGAGGAGTGTTTGTGATATGACTTGATTTCCCAAAGCACACCTAGCAGGGCCCAAAATGGTTCTACACCCCACTGCAGAGTGGAATTCCTAGATCCTGATCGTCATCGTCCTGGCAGGCAGAGAAGAGCTAATTGCAGTGAGAGCCCCAGTAACTGGTGCCTGGTACACTCCCAGCTGTATTACCCCAGACCTTGGGATAACTCAACGGAAGACAGAATTTCCCTGTGTCACTGGGAGGACATGAAGCTCCATGATGCATAGCAACTCCCAGGGTCTTCAGCTGTCACCAGTCAGATTCTGCCTCATCCCCCACCTGTGGAGCCACCGGCCAGGGCCTGGCTTGGCCAGCAGCATCCTCTGTCCACCTGCGGTTTTGATGTAAAAACTTATCTGTAGTTTCATCATTTCTGTCTCACATTTAGAAGCCTAGGATTTGAGGCTTGCTTTTTTTCCTTTCAGGAGGTGAATCTTCATTTGAAGCCCGTCTGGAAAATGGACCAAATGAAGCTGCTCAGAACTGAATCTCTGCCCAGGCCCATAGATTTAGAGCTCTGTTTAAAAGAGGTGGTGCAGGTCCTGGGCCTGGTGAGAACACAGGCCTTGGGACTTCCACGATGAAAGGCAGGAGCTTGGATGTAGCACAGGTCACTCCAGCCCCACACCTGGGCAGCTAACCCCTGCTGGGGGTGGCTCTGAGCCAGCCGCCTGGGGCTGGGCACATGGAGGGATGCCGGGACAGGGTTTATCCCCACCAGGCTTCCATCAGCATGTCTTGCCATCGCAGTACCAGGGAGGAGGAACTGATGCCAGCACACAGGAGGGAAGACACTGGGACTCTAAGCCCCCCGTGCTCCACTCCAACCCCACACACCCATTTAACAGATGGGGCTCACTTGAGCCCCATGTCACCCAACTAAGGCTGAAGAGAAGGAAAATCGGAGGAATACTAAACACAATCTGAAAACAAGTACTTGGCAGCCTGAATCTCTGGGGTGGGAGGTCCTGTCTCCTGATGGCCCCCAATCTAGCTCTTCGCACAGAGCCATACTTCGTAGGTCTTCAGAAAGCAGTGGGTGGTGGAATGTCAGAATGAAAGATGCCTTGAATCCTTGTGGTCAGGACTCCTATTCCCACAGGCTTCATACTAAGCCCCATAGTCCGTCTCTTTCTTTCTAGATTCCCCAGCCCCTAGTGGGAGCTTAGCCCTCCACCCTAAGAGAAACCGAGACAGGAGTGAGTCAGGAAATTCCTCCCTTGCCGACTCACCCAGACTGCCTGGGATCAGAATCAGCCAACACCCACTGCAAACTCACTGGTTACACCGGCCAGCCTCGCACTGATACCCACCCAGCTATGCCTTTAAGGGTGGTGCCTGGCTTGCTGTTTCTCAGAGGCCCACACCCTCTCTGCAGCTTTACCCTCTACTTTAACCCTCCTACAGAAGCACAGAAACACGTGATCCTGGCCCCTGGGAGGCACCTCCAGTTTCTCAGGAGTCAGGTAAGTCAAGGCTGGTTTGTACTCTGCATACTTCTGGGTACCGCTGTTTACAGTGAGAAACAGACAAGCCCGCTGTTACTGCCAGGAATGAAACAACAGTAACAGTGTAACAAAATCCCGTGTGTTTACTTGGCAGGGGGCAGGAATCTGTTGTATCAGAAATCCTGACATAGGAGGAGTACTGCAACTTACACAGAAATCTTGCTCAGAGCCTCCTAGCAGACAAGGGGAAAAGTGATTGATGCTGCTCTTATTATCAAACAAAAAAAAGTACACCATATCTGCTCAGGGACCCAGACTTTTGGCAATTTTTTCTAACCCAGAGAGGACTTCGGGAAAATAAGCAACGAGGGAAAGAAAGGAAAGCAACTTACTCCCAGCCTTGATGCCTTGACTACGAAATGCTAATTAATTATCACCCAGAGAGAGCATGGAATAAGCATGGGCAGGAGCATTCATGGAAAGTGTTACAAAATTTACCAAGTTATCTTCCTGGTGCAGTTTCAAAATCTACTGTGAAGCCTGCAAAAATGCACATTTGTGATCCCAATCCTAGACCCGAAGAATTGGAATACCTGAAGGGAGGGACCCAGGAACCTCCATTTCCTTTGTATTCCCCCATGTGACTCTTAAAAGCACCCTGAAATTGGAAAGCTGATTTAGAGTTCGTTATACTTGGAAAGGGGCTTCCCAGGTGACTCAGTGGTAAAGAATATGCCTGCCAATGCAGGAGACATGGGTTCAGTCCGTAGGTTGGGAAGATCCCCTGGAGAAGGGAATGGCAGCCCACTCCAGCACTCTTGCCTGAGAAATCCCATGGACAGAGGAGCCTGGCGGGCTACAGTCCACGGGGCGGCAAAAGTCAGACACGACTGAGCGACTAAACAACAGCAACAAATACTTGAAAAGTGCATTAAAGTTTGGACCAAAGAGCGCTTCCTCTTCCCTACAAGTATAGCTTGAGCAACACAAGATGGCCCCACTCCCAGGACCACACCAGCTGAGATGCTGGTCAGCCAAGCTTGCACACATGTGCTCACCACTCCCAACCCTGCCCTGCTGGCTGAGAAGTAAATGCCAAGAGGGATTAAACATGAAAGGATTTTATCAGAGGAAATGCATGTGTGACAGGAAATAAGAGAGGGCTCAGAAGAGGCCTCAAAGTGAGCCTGACCCCAAGTAGGGTTATCGGAGGTAGCAAATACACAGCTACAATGCCCAATGTGAATTTCAGATAAACAACAAATAAACTTTTTAGTATCAGCAAGTCTCATGCAGGACTAGGGACATGCTTATATAAGAATCGTTTGTTGTTTATCTGAAATGCACATTCACCTGAACGTCCTATACCTTTTATTGTTGGGGCGGGGAGGTGGTGGGCGATGTCCTACAGTTTATCCAGCAGCTCTAACTCTGAAGAAAGGAGAAAGGTAGGTTTACTGGGAGCATCCTACATTGCTGGTCTGTCTAAGGAGGTTCTGCAAAGCCACCGTGGAATCCTTGAGCCAAAGTTAGGGGACATCTGAGGTATCTCCCAAAATGGTATTCCTTCTGTTCTACTGACAGGTTGCAGGAAGTGCCATGGCCTCAGCACAAATGAGGAGTGGAATAAGAATCCAAAATCCAGGATCTGGGGCCCTGGGTTGGTTAAGTCCCCTGCAGTGGGAAGTCTTGAAAGCATAGGCTCAGGGCCGCCACACCCCAACACAAAGTCCAGTGTGGTAGAGAGGCCAGCAGCAGCTGCCACTGGATATGTCTTCCAGACCCAGCCCAACTGCCTTGAAATGGTCAAGAAGAAACATCTCTGCCCAGTTCCTCCATCCTGCCTCCCTGCCCCGCCCCACAGGTACAATGGAAAGAAAAATGGGTGATGTGGCTAAGTACTTCTTCATCCTCAGATCAAAGGCTGGGTGTGTGCTGAGTGGACCAGGCTTCATCCAGGCTCAGATCTTGCCTGGGGACTGGGACACGCTGCCTCAGCCCCACAGAGACCACCTCCACCCAGCACCCCTGGCAGATGTGAGCACACTGAACAGCCCTTTTCCACAAAGGTGAAATCACGGGTCTGAGAGCATCTCAGGTCCGTTTCTGGGAAAGCAGAACTGAGATGCCTGGAGGAGAAGAGGGGAGAAGGGCGGGAAGAACCACAAGTGTTGCAGGTCTGGGGAAAGGTGGGTGCAGCAACTGGTGGGAGAGAGTCCTCCATCCCCGCTCTAGGGCAGAATGACACAGGGGAGTTCATCAGCCAGGGAGCTGATTAAGGGCAGCACTCTCCAAGCACCCCTGCAAGGTGGGGAGCAGCTCTATAGCACCACCGTGCTTGTAAATCACACCCCTAGCTTCTCTGATATTTCTCTCTAAAAGGCACTTCCGGACTTCCCGGAGGGCCCAGTGGCTAAGACTCCATGCTTCCAAAACAGGGGGCCTGGGTTCGATCCCTGGTTGGGCAGCTAGATCCTACATGCCACAACTAAGAGTTTGCATGGTGCAACTAAAGATCCCGTGTGCAACATAGACCTGGTGCAGCCAAATAAAAATATATTAAAATTAAATGTAGATATAAATAGTAAAATAAGTTTTAAAATAAATATATTTTTAAAACTATCAACAAAAGGCACTTCTCCTTCAATTAAGTATGGAGATAACTCAGTGAGTTGCTCTCAACAAATAAGATGTGGCAGAAATGATGGTGTGTGATGGTATGTAAGACTGGGACATAAAAGATGTTGTGGCTTCCTCCTTGCTTTCCCTCTTGAACTGCTTGCTCTGGGCGAAGCCAGCTGCTGTGTCAGGGTATACCCCAGCAGCCCTATGCGAAGCCCAGTGGCAAGGAACCAAGACCGCCAGTCACCAGCAGCGTGAGCAAGCCCACTTGGTATTGGATCCTCCACCCCGCTTGAGCGTTCAGATGGCCGCAGCCCCAGCCAACAGCTGGAGTACAACCTCACCAGAGACTCTGAGTCACAGCCACCCAGCTAAGCGGCTGCCGGACTCCTGACCCACAGAAATGCTGAGATAATAGAGGCTTGTTGTTTCTCTCTCTTAAAACAACATTACTTTATTTGGATGCACCAGGCCTTAGTTGTGGCGCGTAGGATCTTCAATCTTCACTGTGGCATGGGATCCTAGTTGGCATGTAGGATCTAATTCTAGTTCCCTGACCAGGGACTGAATCTGGGCCCCCTGCATTGGGAGTGGGAATCTTAGCCACTGGACCACTAGGGAAGTCCCATGTTTGTTATTCTAAGCCACTAAGTTTTGCATTAGGTAACAAATATAAGGACTGCAGCTGCAAGTTCAAATGGCCACTCTATGCCACTGGACAGATTCCCGCATCCCAGAGAGAACACCAACCTGGAGTCAGATGTGGCCAGCTGGGGTGCCCTAAGGGCAGGCAAGGGGCCTTCCCAGCCTCAGGGAAAGGAAAACAATCACATTTCCTTCCAAACACCATCTCTCTTACACCAGACACAGGCTTTCAGACTTAAAAGTCAACCTGTTGTCAGCTTTGCTCGCCGGCAAGGGAATGGGTCCTGGTCCCACAGGCTGGCTTGGGAAAGCCCTGAGAACACAAGCGAAGACATTCAAGGTCGTGCAGATCTCCTCCAATCTCTTCACCTGCTGTGTACATCCCTCCCCTAGCTTCTGCATGCCCTGTTCCTGGGGGCTGGCCCCTGGCTCTAAGAAGATGACACCGCGGCCACCTTGTCCCTACAGAGAGCTGGGAGCTCCCTCCGGCTCCCCGGCAGCCTGTAACCAAGAACTCCCTAGTGGGAGGACAGACACCAGCTCCTTTGCCTCGAGGTGAGGACAAGCCCAGGGCTCCCTGATGTCTAGGATCAGGCCGAGATTGTGCTCCCCCTGAACTCTCCCCCTTGGGTGGAAGGATGGTGATGTTGGGGAGGTGGCTCCTTCCCATCCCTCTCCTGCTCTCCCCACTGCCTGACCAGGTTCTCTTGAGAACACTCCCTTCAGAAACTGCTGGCAGCAGGTCCTTGACCAGGTTCCAGAAGATTCTTACATGAGACTGTGAAAACACAGGACCTTCCAAGAGTCCTGCAAGAGTTACCATCATTGGACACACACTTAGGAGTTGGGCTCTGCCCTCCATCTTCAGAGCCAGAGGTCAGGAGGAGTATTTGGGGTGCCAAATCACATCTGGAGAAATTGGGCATTCAGAAGGCTAAGAGACTGGCCCAAGGCTCACAGCCAAGGGAAGTACTAGGACTCAGGTCTGTTCCTCCAAAGCCACGCTCCTGGTTGGACCTCGCTGCCTCCCCAATCTGGCCTGCTTAGGGTGTTTCTACGTTTGTCTTTTTAATCCACAAACCCAGACCCACTTATCCAATTACTACTAAGAGCACACACGCTCCAAAGAATATGCACTCCTCGGGGCTCGCCCACGAATGGCAGTGCCAGGATTCCAAACCAGGATTCCACAGAGTAGTGGAGGCAAGGCTGCAGTCAAGCCCGGTGTTACAATGTGGCTGGTTGTGACCGTGGATGGTTGAACACTGTGCCCCAAAGGCCCTGGCAAGACAGAGAACCACACTTTCAAAGGAAGCCACAAGTCCCAGTTTCAGACACCCAAAGGAAAGGCTCTCCCCTGGGGGCACTGGAGGTGACTTGGGGGGACGAGCTGAGACTTCTCGATGTCACCCTGCCTTCCCCAGAGCATCTCGGTCCACCCTCTTCTCATCTTCATGACCTCTCTCCCAGTGACCCTGAACACAGAGCTGCTCCACCTCTCCGGGCCTTGGCTTGGGGTGGTCCCCTTACCTACAGCGTCCTCGTCATGCAGGCTTCACTCTGTAAACAGTCTTAAACCATCTATTATGGCATGCTAGTGTGGCACAGAGGGGGAGCGCTTGGGATCAGGTTCCGAGAGCCTCTGGTCTGGGCTCTGCTCCAGGTTTGGCTCTGCTGCGGAACAAACACATGAATGGGAGTGAGTTCCTCACCCTCTCTACAGCTCTCGTCATTAAGTTCTGGGTAGATGGCCTACAGACAGGGCCCTTGAGAGGCAGAGTGGACTCCTGAAGTTTAACTTTAGTTGCTATGGCCTGACCTCACCTAGAGTGGCAGAAGGTGCTTTGGGAGACAGAGGGACTACACAGTGTTGGTATTAATCACTCAGACTGCCTCCAGCTGACAGCCTCTTCACCGACAGTGTGGGGTTCAAACCCCAGTCCCTCCCTCTCCCGCTGAGGAACTTTGGGAAAGGCTCTGGTTTACTTTTCAGGGCTGCTGGAAGGACAGATAAGTGTTTTGGACAGTACAAAGCAATTGCCATACAAATGGGAGATATTGGTGCCAAAAGGGGCTTCCTGGAGATGAAACAGGAGCAAAAGTATAGCTTTCTAATGGTGACATCTCATTCATATGCAGGACAGAAGAGAAGCTGCCTTTAGAAGCAGATGACCTACAAGTTCTGGGGGATCCAGCTTTGACAGTCTCACATAAAGCCGTTCTGGGCCCAGCCAAGGAGCCATCACCCCTAAAGACAAAGAGCCCTGCAGAAGCTGGGCGTTCAGAATGAAGAGTTCTTAATAAAACAAAGCTTTCGCTTTGTTGATGACAGGGGCTTCTCCGGTCATCCAGTGGTTAGGATCTACATTTCCCCTACATGGGGCATAGGTTTGGTTCCTAGTTGGGGATCTAAGATCTCACAGGCTGCAGGCTGCAGGAAAAATAAAAATAAAGCTTTCATTCAAGAAAAGCTGAGTGTGGAACTAAGCCAGATACTTACATGTTTTGTAGAGGCTCGTTTACACTTATCACAACTTTGCAAAGAATATATCATTGTACCCGCTTTATAGGTGAGGAAAGTAAAGCTCGGAGGTGTGGCTACCTGCCCAAAGGTTCACAGTCCATTACCGGAGGTGCCAGGATTGTAACCAGAGGAGCTGGTTCTAAAGTGGAAACAACTGTCACCCATTGCGTGTTTAGAGTCTTCCTCTCTAACAGTATCTTATTTGACCTTAACGTCAGCGTCTGAGATAAATGTCCCTGGCCCAGGCCCAGCTCATGGTGGTGCATCCATGGAACCAACTGGTGGTCACGTCCCTAGTTCTCAGATGTGCAATGTACTGAGTGGATATACTTGGGAGTAAAAACCACACCTCAGGTCCTTGGACTGTGGGGTGGGAGCCAGGATGCTGGAAAAGGGGAAGGTTCAAAGCTGCCCCCAGCCATGTCACATCCTTAGGAGAATGGTGGAGACTAGTGCTCTCTCAGTGTCCTAAAAGATACAGGATTGCAGCCCCCTATCTAAGCCACAGGATACTGGAAGATGGCAGTGAACTGTCTCAAACTTAACCATCCAACTAAGCCCAAGTGCTGCAGCCTGTGCGCCGCAACTACTGAGGCCTGAGTGTCCCAGACCTGTGCTCAGCAACAAGAGGCCACTGCAGTGAGAAGCCTGCGCACCGCCACAAAGATTAGCTCCCACTCACTGCAACTAGAGAAAGCCCGCGGGCAGCAATGAAGACCCAGCACAACCAAAAATAAATAAATAAATGTTTAAAAACATATACAGCAGCGGGGGGGGGGGGGAAAGCCCCCAGCTAGTAGCCCCTACAGCTGTTGCCAAATGCAGTATCTTTGCTAGAGCACATTAACAAGACTTTGTAACATAGTATTCAGCTATTAATCTGGCAAATACATTTTATATTGTATAGCTCAGATGGGAAAGAATCTGTCTACAATGTAGGAGACCTGGGTTCGATCCCTGGGTCAGGAAGATCCCTTGGAGAAGAAAATGGCAATCTACTCCAGTATTCTTGCCTGGAGAATCCTGTGGAGAGAGGAGCCTGGTGGGCTACAGTCCATGGGGTCACAAAGAGTTGGACACGACTGGGAATAATAACACAAGAAGAACCATCCTTCTCAGAAGAGGGGATCAGAGAAAATTCACTTTCTCTGGGGTTGAACAGCAGTACACACTGATGAGCCTGCCAAGGGCTAGGTCACTTCTCCTGTCCTTTGTCATCACATAACATCCAAAGGGATCTGTCTCACCTGTGCCCCAGAGCACTGCAGGTCCGCTGCATTTTGAGGAGATCATGTCATCAGAATAAAGGATCGAGAGGTGACAGGTATGGGAGAGATGTTAGTAAGACACACGCACTCTAGAAGGTGAGGGATAAATCCTAGGCGGACTCAGGTACCTACCAGGCAGAGCAAGTGTTTATGGGTGTGGGGACACACCAGAACATGCCCTTTGACATAAAGAACACACTGGAAAATTAATGGAGAGGGTGCCTGAGAGGATGGGGTAACATCCTGCAAGAGGCAGTATATACCCTGGTGCCCTAAGGCAGTGGGCATTGCATGGGGCTATGTCTCCATTAGAGGGGTTACACAGTCTGGAAACCAAGAGCACAGCGGGGAGCAAAGTGGTTCCAGTCACTGTCACTTCTGGGAACCCAGATGGAAAGTGCATGTCGCCAGGAGTTTAGAAACCCTGGTAACCAGAGGAGAAACACTTGTACTGTGAGAGCAAGGATTCCACTAGACCCCAGGCTGTCCAGTCACTTTGGGCTCCTCGTGCCAAGACACTGGCAGGGAAGGACAAGAGTCCCCTCCCCGACTGGGTAATACACTCTGGTCATCAGGAGACAGTCTAGCTGCTGATCCACAGTAGGGGCAGGAAAGAAGAGGTCTGACACCTAAATGATTCACTGGGACAGCTCTCAGTTCTCTCATCCCCAGTTTCAACAGGAAATAAAGAAATGCATGGACTGGGCCTGGTAATAAGGAGTGCAGACCTCTCAAAGATGAGGGTCTCACACACCACCACCCCCATCCAAGCCACCTAACCTGTGGGGATGCCAGCTCAGGGCGCAGGGGCACAAGGAGGTGGTGCAGGAGAGGGTGAGGGTATCAGTTATACCCTTGAGACCAGCTGTAGAGAGGAGGGAGCTGAATTCTAGACCTCCAAGCTTCCCCCGCAAGAGTCCCCAAGAAAAGAGGCCCAGTGGGGACTGGAGGAGCTGCTTCCCAAAACTTATCATATAAAACTGGTAAATCTGGGCTTCCCTGCTCAGCGGTAAAGAATCCACATGCTAATGCAAGAGACATGGGTTTGATCCCTGATCCAGGAGGATCCCACATGCTGTGGGCCAGTTAAGCCTATGTGTTACAACCACTGAGCCTGTGCTCTAGAGCCTGGGAGCTGCAACTACTGAGCCTGTGCACCACAGCTGCTGAAGTCTGCATGCCTAGAACCCCTGCTCCACAACAAGTGAAGCCACCGCAATGAGAAGCCCTCGTGCCGCAACTGGAGAGAAGCCTACACAGCATCAAAGACCAAGCACAGCCATATGTAGATAAAATTATTTTTAAAAGCACACACAAAAAGGAATGCATTTGAATCAGTTCCAATGAGGTGGATGAACCTAGAGTCTATTATACCGAGTGAACTCAGAAAGACAAAAATCGTATATTAATGCATATATGTGGAATCTAGAAAGATGGTATCGACGATCTTACGTGCAGGGCAGCAAAGGAGACACAGACATAAAGAACAGACCTTCAGACTCAGTGGGAGGAGAGGGTGGGGTGATGTGAGAGAATAGCATTGAAACATATACATTGCTGCTGCTGCTTAGTCACTTCAGTCGCGTCCAACCCTTTGCGACCCCATGGACCATGGCCTGGCAGGCCCCTCTGTCCATGGGATTCTCCAGGAAAGGATACTGGAATGGGTTGCCATTTCCTTCTGCAACGATAAAGAAAGGAGTGAAGTGAAGTTGCTCAGTCGTGTCCAACTCTTTGTGACCCCATGGACTGCAGCACACCAGGCTCCTCCACCCATGGGGTTTTCTAGGCAAGAGGACTGGAGTGGGATGCCACTGCCTTCTCCAACATATACATTACCACAGGTAAAACAGCCAGCCATTGGGAGTTTGACATATGACACAGGGAACCCGAAGCCAGTGTTCTGTGACACCCTGAGGGATGGGGTGGGGAGGGAGGCAGGGTGGGGGGTTCAGGAGGAGAT
>SJYV01050014.1:0-57494 GCA_006410875.1 Neotragus pygmaeus
AAAAAAAAACTAAACATTTCCATAAATAAATTCAATAGAAGTAAAACTATAACAACATTTTCTAGCTACATATTTCAGATAATTTAATAAGTTAGGCAAAGCTGTGAAAAAATAAGGAAAAAATAAATTTTTTGGACAATAATAGAGTTTTACCAGGTTAGTAAGTTGAAAGTGGTACAAATTAAGAAAACCAGAATAGTTTTGATAAATATAGGTGATCTAATATAAACTGCAAAATAAAAAGTATTAATTTCTAATTTACATCACTACATATATATTGATATGTACACAGATTAAAGTAAAAGCATATAAACATACTAATGCTTACATTTAGAGTGAATAAGTAACTATGTCCTCCAACAGAGAATATTATACGAAAAAAATGAAATAATAATGTTTTACAAATTTTAAATGAAAGGAAATTAGCCTGAATTAAGGTTTGATAATAAATGTTCTAGATCTTAAACAAAAATGAAGCATCTATGCTTTCATTACCTGAGGATAAATTACTTCCTCTAAATTATTACTGCATTTGGTTGTTGATTTAATTTCTTCCCATATGATTCTTCTCATTAATTGTTTTGTCTGCCTCTCCCTAATGTCAGAAGAAATCTACATATGAACTTTCTCCTTTTGTTATTCTTACATACATAAAAGGCATATTTAGATTGGTAGAATGTACACACATATAAACACACTGACTATATGTCTTACAGATAGGACTGTGCATTATACACTACTTCATTACACTACTCATTTATATACATATACTTATCTATATGTACTCAAGTTCTTTCCCCTCAAGACTACTGTCTATATCTGAGTCCATAATAGTTCCTTGATTTTAGGCTTAGGGGAAGTTGTAGTTCTATCTAATTAAGATATTGTATCCCACACATTCTACCTTTCTGCAGACAGACTTTTTTTCGTTACTTTTCAAATTCTAACATGCCTTAAGTATATATACCCAATATGGTGCTGTGTAAAAGTTATTTCCACACAGTGTTACATATCCTTAAAAATAGTTTACTGCTTCATTTCAATATATTCTCAATTGATTTAATGCATATACTCTCATGTTTTATACTCATATAAACTCATTAATTTATTACCCATCTGAAATTATTTTGGTTTTTCATCTGTGTCAGCTAAGGAATATAAAAGCATTTAGCAATTATTAAGGTGAATGCAATTACAATTAAAAGTAACTATAGATCCCAGGAAGCATCACTATGAGCAAAGCTAGTGGAGGTGTTGGAATCCCAGTTGAGCTATTTCTAATCCTAAAAGATGATGCTGTGAAAGTGATGCACTCAATATGCCAACAAATTTGGAAAACTCAGAAGTGGCCACAGGACTGTAAAAGGTCAGTTTTCATTCCAATCCCAAAGAAAGGCAATGCCAAAGAATGCTCAAACTACCACACAATTGCACTCATCTCACACGCTAGCAAAGTCATGCTCAAAATTCTCCAAGCCAGGTTTCAGCAGTACGTGAACTGTGAACTTCCAGATGTCAAGCTATATTTAGAAAAGGCAAAGGAACCAAAGATCAAATTGCCACCACCCGCTGGATCATCGAAAAAGCAACAGAGTTTCATAAAAATATCTACTTCTGCTTTATTGACTAAGCCAAAGTCTTTGACTGTGTGGATCACAACAAACTGGAAAATTCTGAAAGAGATGGAAATACCAGACCACCTTGACCTGCCTCCTGAGAAATCTGTATGCAGATCAAGAAGCAACAGTTAGAACTGGACATGGAACAACAGACTGGTTCCAAATTGGGAAAGGAGTATATCAAGGCTGTATATTGTCACCCTGCTTATTTAACTTATATGCAGAGTACATCATGAGAAATGTTGGGCTGGAGGAAGCACAAGCTGGAATCAAGATTGCTGGGAGAAATATCAATAACCTCAGATACATAGATGACACCACCCTTATGGCAGAAAGTGAAGAACTAAAGAACCTCTTGAATAATGTGAAAGAGGAGAGTGAAAAAGTTGGCTTAAAACTCAACATTCAGAAAACGAAGATCATGGCATCTGGTCCCATCAATTCATGGCAAATAGATGGGGTAATAGTAGAAACAGTGTCAGACTTTATTTTTTTGGGCTCCAATATCACTGCAGATGGTAATTTCAGCCATGAAATTAAAAGACGCTTACTCCTTGGAAGAAAAGTTATGACCAACATAGACAGCATTATTAAATAGTGGAAACATTACTTTGCCAAAAAAGGTCTGTCTAGTCAAAGTTATGGTTTTTCCAGTGGTCATGTATGGATGTGAAAGTTTGACTATAAAGAAAGCTGAGTGCCGAAGAATTGATGATTTTGAACTGTGGTGTTGGAGAAGACTCTTGAGAGTCCGTGGGACAGCAAGGATATCCAACCAGTGCATCCTAAAGGATATGAGTCCTCAATATTCATTGGACGGACTGATGCTAAAGCTGAGAGTCCAATACTTTGGCCACCTGATGAGAAGAACTGACTCATTTGAAAAGACCCTGATCCTGGGAAAGTTTGAAGGTGGGAGTAGGGGATGACAGATGAGATGGTTGGATGGCATCACTGACTCAGTGTACATGAGTCTGAGTAAACTCTGGGAGTTGGTGATGGACAGAGAGACCTGACATGATGCAGTCTATGGGGTTGCAAAGAGTCAGATACTACTGAGCAACTGAACTGAACTGAATAGCTCCCAGTAGCAGCTCTTCTTGGATGTGGGAGATTCTCTCCTGACATAGTCTCTCCTGACTATCTTTCTTTCTAGGAATTAATGCCATATAGCTTTATTTTTTCATTGTTCAGCCACCGGGCAGTGCTATCTCTAGAGTCACTACCAGTCTGACTCCTAGCAGCTGAGGTAAAAGGAGATTCGGTATCCTGGAACTGGTCTCTTTTGCTCTGGCATTAACTGTTGCATATGGCCTTTGGCATTCTGTATACCTATCCACAGCTTCAGAATATTCTCCTTCTCTGGCTCCAGAGGATTGGTGTCTTAAACCTAGAGGGAATTTTTGCTCTCTAGAGATCCTGATAAAGTTTACAGATTCTGTTCTTGAGGGTTTCCTTTTAAGTCTTTGGTGAGCATTGGATTGGAAGATCTTCATAGAGTGCCTTTAAAACATGTCATCCCTAAATGGTAGCCTCCATCTCCTCTGAATAGCAAACACCGATGCCTTGTCCTGCCCATTATTGGCTGCACATTGCGGACTGTAGCTCTAGGACCTTGATTCAGATTTTTCTTGCACCAGTGGTATGCTGAATCATATCCACTGACTTCTAGACTCCCACAAGTACTTTTAGTTCAGCTTGATTCAAAAAGGAAAATAGAGGAAATTGGCCAAGATGGTAGAACAGAAGGGTACCAAGCTCACCTCATTTTACAGGGACACGAAAATCACAACTAACTGAGGTACATCATTGATAAAAAGGATTGGATCCTACCAGAAAAGATCTATCCCTAACGACATAAAGAAGGAACCACAGTAAGATAGGTAGAAGGGGTGGACACACAATATAAACAAATTCCAAACATTTTGAGTGAGTGACCCACAAACTGGAGAATAATCCATTGCAGCAATTCTCCCACAGGAGGGAGAGTTCTGAGCCCCACACCAGGAACCAATACCTCCTTACCCCTCTCGCCGAAGGCCAGACACTGGGACGAGGAGCCTCCAGGCTGTTTTGCTTTGAAGTCAGTGGGACTTTATTACAGGAGCCACACAGAAATGGCGGGAATAGAGACTCCAACCTTAAAGGGCACACATTAAATCCCAAGTACGGGGACCAAATTACAAAATAAGTAATTTGACAGAAGCCTGGGCCAGACCTGTCTGCTGGTCTTGGAGGGTCTCCTGAGGAACTGAGGGGACAGCAGCTTTGGCTCACATTGGGGACACAGACCTAGTGATGGGCATGCCAGGGAACGTCCATCTGCATGAGTGTTACTGGTGGCTGACATCGTGGCACCAGTCCTGGCCCCATTCAACAGCCTGTAGGCTCCAGAGCAGGGATGCCAAGGGCCAGACAACTAACCAGGCCGGAAACACAGCCCCCCTCATCAGCAGCCAGGCTGCCTAAAGACTTTCTGAACCCACAGTGCCCCTGGCCATGCCCTCAGAGCCCCAGAGGTGGCCCTACTCACCAGAGGGCCAAGACTCGATTCCATGAATCAGTGGGTAAGCACCAGCTTCTCCTGACAGGAAGCCTGTACAAAGCTCAGCCAGCCTCATTGAATGGTAGTGGTGGGGGGTGGGGGGCAGACACCATAAGCAAGAAAACCACAGTCTCACAGCCTGTATACTATTGTCTGCAAACATTAGCAAGACACTTCCCTGTGACAAGCTGGCCCCTGGCCCTTTGGTGATGAGAAAGTGAAGGTGAAAGTCGCTCAGTTGTATCCGACTCCTTGCAACTCTATGGATTATACAGTCCATGGAATTCTCCAGGTCAGAATACTGGAGTGGGTGGCATTTCCCTTCTCCAGGGAATCTTCCCAACCCAGGGATCGAACCCAGGCCTCCCGCATTGCAAGCAGATTCTTTATCCGCTGAGCCACAAGGGAAGTATTTCTGGGATGCATAGGATATCTCCTCCAGAGGGCCACTTCTCCAAGCTTGAGAAATGTAATTAACCTATCTCATCAATAAAAATACAAATAGCACCTTAGAAAAAAATGAGGTGACAGAAGAATATGTTTCAGATGAGGAAACCAGATAAAACCTCAGCAAAAAACTAGGTGATACGGAGCTAAGCAATCTACCCAAGGGAGAGTTCAGAGTAACGATAGCATGGATGCCCAAAGAACCCACAAGGAGAATGGATTCACAGAGTGAAAAATTAAATGTTTCTAAGAAAGAATTTTAAAACATAAAGGACAACCAAACAGCAATGAAGAATACAGTAACTGAAATGAAAAAATACACTAGAAGGAATCAATAGTAGACAACATGAAGCAGATGAAAGGATTAGTGAGCTGAAAGAGTAGTGGAAATCATTGCCACCAACCAGAAAAAAGGAAAAGAGAATGAAAAGAAATGAGGACAGTGGATGAATTTTATGGCATGTAAATTTTATCTCAATAAAATCATTTAAAGAAAAGGAGGAAGAAGAGGAGAAGAAACATCACAGAAGACATATTAAAAGTTTGTTTGGAGGAAGGTTTGAACTTGTTTGGTGCTTTCCTAGTGGCAAAAACTAGAACTAATGAACCAAAATTGAAAAAGATACATTTTGAGATAAGAAAAGTTTCATTCCTCACCCTCTGCAAAAGAAACAACTTGCATTATAAAATTGTTCTTCATCCATGAAGGTTAATACTCTTCACAAATACTATAAAATTGAGTTAGGAAGAAAATTGAAGTAAACTATCACCAGGATGCCCTCCAAATTTATGATTTTTAGTATCCAAAACTTAATAAGTTATGTGCAAACAATTTATGATTTTGGTATCCAAAAACTGCTACATATTTAAATAAAAACTGATATTTAAAGGGGGGGGAATAAAGACAGTTTAAGAGACCTCTGGGATGACATCGATTGTAGTAATAGTTGCATGATATGGGTTTCAGAGGAAGAGAAAAGGCCTGAGAAAATATTTGAAGAGATAATATTGAGAAGTTTCATAACCTGGGAAAGGAAACAGTTACCCAAGCCGAGGAAGCACAGAGTCCCATACAGAATTAACCGACAGGAACACAGAGACAGAGGAATAAAATGAGAATTTCTATCTTTTATTATCATCCTAGAGCCATGGTCCCCAATGCCAACAACCAAACCCTCATATACCATTTTGAAACAATGCTGTGTCATTCCATAAGTTTTCTGACTGCTTACTCCATATCTTGAAGTATTTTCTTGATAACTCCCTGGGGTTAATCACAGAAGACAGTATTCAATGCTTCCACATCTTTCTAAAAATATTAAAAGAGATCCTATAAAATCCTGTCATTAACATCTACTGTTGGTAACTCTCTTCCTTCTCTTCCCTCCCTGCCTCTCCCTCTTCCTTTCCACCCTTCTTTCGTCCTTTCTTTCTTTATTTTTTCTCTTTTCTGATGTTACTTTCAGCTGGTCATCAATAACTGACAAAATAACATGTACATTTTGTTTTACCAAAGACGTACACACACACACACACACACACANACTAACCAGAAAAAAGGAAAAGAGAATGAAAAGAAATGAGGACAGTGGATGAATTTTATGGCATGTAAATTTTATCTCAATAAAATCATTTAAAGAAAAGGAGGAAGAAGAGGAGAAGAAACATCACAGAAGACATATTAAAAGTTTGTTTGGAGGAAGGTTTGAACTTGTTTGGTGCTTTCCTAGTGGCAAAAACTAGAACTAATGAACCAAAATTGAAAAAGATACATTTTGAGATAAGAAAAGTTTCATTCCTCACCCTCTGCAAAAGAAACAACTTGCATTATAAAATTGTTCTTCATCCATGAAGGTTAATACTCTTCACAAATACTATAAAATTGAGTTAGGAAGAAAATTGAAGTAAACTATCACCAGGATGCCCTCCAAATTTATGATTTTTAGTATCCAAAACTTAATAAGTTATGTGCAAACAATTTATGATTTTGGTATCCAAAAACTGCTACATATTTAAATAAAAACTGATATTTAAAGGGGGGGGAATAAAGACAGTTTAAGAGACCTCTGGGATGACATCGATTGTAGTAATAGTTGCATGATATGGGTTTCAGAGGAAGAGAAAAGGCCTGAGAAAATATTTGAAGAGATAATATTGAGAAGTTTCATAACCTGGGAAAGGAAACAGTTACCCAAGCCGAGGAAGCACAGAGTCCCATACAGAATTAACCGACAGGAACACAGAGACAGAGGAATAAAATGAGAATTTCTATCTTTTATTATCATCCTAGAGCCATGGTCCCCAATGCCAACAACCAAACCCTCATATACCATTTTGAAACAATGCTGTGTCATTCCATAAGTTTTCTGACTGCTTACTCCATATCTTGAAGTATTTTCTTGATAACTCCCTGGGGTTAATCACAGAAGACAGTATTCAATACTTCCACATCTTTCTAAAAATATTAAAGGAGATCCTATAAAATCCTGTCATTAACATCTACTGTTGGTAACTCTCTTCCTTCTCTTCCCTCCCTGCCTCTCCCTCTTCCTTTCCACCCTTCTTTCGTCCTTTCTTTCTTTATTTTTTCTCTTTTCTGATGTTACTTTCAGCTGGTCATCAATAACTGACAAAATAACATGTACATTTTGTTTTACCAAAGACGTACACTATGAAAGTTATGAATAAATAAACAAATATCAATTTAAGTAATAAAATTTGCTTAATAAGTACTGTGAGATAACCACTAACAGCATGCTATAGCTTAATTTTTAATATTTTATTATGCTTAAATTATAGTTATAATTGTGTATATATAGACTTACTATGTAAGCACAATAATTTATATTTTCACATATGAATACCACTTAAAGTTTATTGTGATTATTAAAAAAACACACAAAAGGGTGAAAGTTAAAATTTTTGAATTTTTCTGTACAACTTCAGTTCAAATCATATAACAAATGTATGTTTTGAAATTTTCAATAACATTTTCCTGATACTCTAGTTTTAACATGGTTTCCTCCATGAATGTTTTTTACAACTTATAAACTTTCTGCAGAATATTTTGAGAAAAGGACTTCAGAAAAATATCTGGCTGCAAGTGTGACTAAAGTAGGAAGAAATACTTTGTTCTCTATAAAACTCAAAATCATTCTCTTTATAATTCATTTTTTTAAATGTCAGTATTTGTATGACATTTTAAGTTTCATCAAGGCTTTGTATTCATTAAAGGTGCTTTTACAAAAATAGATGAATTGAGAAGCAATATAATTAAATTTTATACAAAAATGTTAGAGTTTCCCAATGATTAAAAGTTAAATCTGTGGAATTATGTAAAGAAAAAGAAAGTTCAAACTTTTATTTATATTTTTCTCTATTCTCTTTCGAAAGAAAAATGATTCATGGTTGAGTCAGTTCTATACAATCAAACAATAAAACAAAAATAAAGATTCTGTTTAATATAATAAAATTACCTATACAAATTTTACTGACAAATTATATAATATGTATTTTCTGTCACTTAGCTTTTTAACAAATTTTAATTTTCAGGAAAATACTATTTACATATAGTTTAGTCTACAAATTGAACAGTCATGTTGAAATTACTTTTTGACATATAGAAGATATCTCCATATTTATTCTATACTTATTACATACTTTCATAAAGATACCACTAAAAGTTACTGAGAAAACTGAGNAGGAAAATACTATTTACATATAGTTTAGTCTACAAATTGAACAGTCATGTTGAAATTACTTTTTGACATATAGAAGATATCTCCATATTTATTCTATACTTATTACATACTTTCATAAAGATACCACTAAAAGTTACTGAGAAAACTGAGAAGTGATAAATCAATGAGAGATTGAAAAAAAAAGAATAATAAGAATTTTTTTTTATTCTTAGATTCTTTACCATTAAGCATTACCTTAATGGTGACACTGAACCCACATAAAGCACTCTAAAGTGATGGCTCTATTGACTGGAGAACTAATTATATACAATCCCCAGAAAGGGTATGGCCAGCAACACCAAGACTAGACCATACTTTGTTTGGATCACTACATTTCAAACTCTTATTTAATCATAATATCAATCTTATACAGTAGACATTATTCTATTACTGGAAAAACTATTGGTAATCAACAGTATATTTTCCCTGGTGGCTGAGATGGTAAAGAATCTACCCACAAAGCAGGAAACCAAGGTTATATCCCTGGATCAAGAAATTCCCTTGGAGAAGGAAATGGCAACCCACTCCAGTATTCTTGCCTGGAAAATTCTATGGACAGAGGAGCCTGGCAGGCTACCTGCCCTGAATTCCTGGGTTCACAAAGAGCTGGACACTACTGAGTGACTAACACTTGTGCCACATGAGCAACAAATAAGATAGAGTAGGATTAAAGTCTGATTGCAATCACATAGCAGATAAATAAAATACAATTAAATTTCTTGTGTGAGATCAGAGACCTCACAGTATGACTATGTTCCTTGAGAAAAGTCAGTTGTTGTTTGCTTCTTAGTTGCTCAGTTGCGTCCGACTCTTTATGACCCCATGGNGTAATCACATAGCAGATAAATAAAATACAATTAAATTTCTTGTGTGAGATCAGAGACCTCACAGTATGACTATGTTCCTTGAGAAAAGTCAGTTGTTGTTTGCTTCTTAGTTGCTCAGTTGCGTCTGACTCTTTATGACCCCATGGACTGCAGCATGCCAGGCTCCCCTGTCCTTCACCATCTCCTGGAGCTTTTTTTTTTTTTTTTCCTGGAGAAAATCCAGAAGCCACTTTTACTGGGATAAAGGTCTTGATGTTTCTTGTAAGTAGAGGTGTTGACTGTTTTTGTTTCATCTGGACCCCACATTGGATTTCTGACAGTGAAATGAGAGTAGAAATATAGCAGAAAGACAAAGATTAAGCCTCTTTATGTGTCCACTTGCCTCAGCCAACATAGCACATCAGATGCATTGCTAGATTTCATTAGGAAATGCAGAGATTGGCAACCCATCCAAACCTGTAAAATGAGGTCCAAATCATATTCTCGTTTAGACCACTCTTCTAGATCCTGGAAAACTGGATGTAACATGAAGAATAATGGCAAACTACCAGAAATTTACACAAGACAGTCCCAGAACCTGCTGTTGTGTTGGACAAGTGTCACTGCTATGTTATCAATAGGAAAATGTGTGTTTTTTAATTATAGTATGCCCATAAGCAGAAGATATTAAGGAGAGGTGGCAAAAATACACAGAACTTACAAAAAAGATCTTCACGACCCAGATAATCACGATGGTGTGATCACNCATTTGAAAAGACCCTGATGCTGGGAAAGACTGAAGGCAGGAGGAGAAGGGGATGACAGAGGATGAGATTGTTAGATGGCATCACTGATTCGATCATGAGTTTGAGCAATCTCCAGGAGTTGGTGATGAAGAGGGAAGCCTGGCATGCTGCAGTCCATGGGGTCACAGAGTTGGACACGATTGAGTGAGTGAACTGAATTGAAAATACCATTAACTGCTGACTTTACAGTTGAAAATGATTTCATCATTTTTCCTTTATTTTTTTTATTGTTCCAAACTAGGATACCATATTACATTTAGTTTTCATGTCTCCTTCATCTCTTTCAATCTGTGACTGTCTTTCTTCATTTTTCATAATCTTGACACGTTTGAAGAGTGCCTTAGATCTCTCTCTGCTCATCTGAGAAATCAAAGGAAAACTATCTTTTAATCTACTTAAGTAAAGTTTGTTATACCAATAAATGCTATAGATTTTGTAATTTTTTATAATAATTAAAACAAATTGAAGTCATTCATCAGGTTAAAAATGTTTTACCATATATTTCATTTCATGTCTCTGTGAAATGTCCTTTATCTCTTGTGAGGAAGTTATCATTTTGCCATCTCAAACTCTAAGTACAGAATACTAAATCAGTTTCATCCTCACCATCTAATTAACCAACTGTTCAACTGCATATTGCCATTTCTCTTCCAATAATTCAAATTTCAACTAGAATTAAAACTAAAACAATTTATATTCTCAAATTTTCCCAACATGTCATGCTCAAGTTCTTTCAAAAGGTTTTGTTTGTAAAGATGTCAAAATTGTATAGCTGCATAACTAATACCTGTTAATTTGTATAANAACTAGAATTAAAACTAAAACAATTTATATTCTCAAATTTTCCCAACATGTCATGCTCAAGTTCTTTCAAAAGGTTTTGTTTGTAAAGATGTCAAAATTGTATAGCTGCATAACTAATACCTGTTAATTTGTATAAAGTCATTGTTGAGTTATTTTCTCTTCTCTGACAGAAGTCATTATTCTATTGTCACATATTTTGAGTACATAATCACTTTTTCTTTAGTAGTGGAGTTTTATTAAGTATAGAAAACAATGTAAATATTTATTTGAGCAGTATATATAAAGAGAGATGCACTTTTATACAATAGCTCAACTTAGGAAATTTTACATACCTATTTACAGAAGATTTAGGTTATTTTTAATATTCCTTCTATTCTGATTTTATTTCTAATTTTTTAACTTCATGAAAAGTGTGTTCACAAGGTTGACAAAATGAGCTTAAAAGTACAAATTTAAAAAAATATACTCAACTAAACAAATACATTTTCTGCAAAGATTACCTTTACTAATTGTTTAAATCTGTAAATAAAGTTGTTGAAATGTTTCATTCATGTTTCTGGCGTTAACACCAATATAGACTTAAAATTAAATGTTTCAATAAACAAGGGTCTAATTATTTCACCTGATTGCATATTCAAATAATACTTTTTTATATTATTAAATTTTTACTATCTATTTTTCTAATTCATTGTGTAATGCATGCAGGTATCAACATAAAAGCAAATCAATAGATTAGGAAAATACATTTTNATAAACAAGGGTCTAATTATTTCACCTGATTGCATATTCAAATAATACTTTTTTATATTATTAAATTTTTACTATCTATTTTTCTAATTCATTGTGTAATGCATGCAGGTATCAACATAAAAGCAAATCAATAGATTAGGAAAATACATTTTTTATTCATGCTATTTTTTGCTTAAATGTGAATCTCATAACGCAACCATTGCATCACCACTCTGTTATTACAGAAAATTTTCATCACCATTGGAGGAAAATATGTATCTATTAGCAGTCACTGCCTCTTCCTTCTCTTCTTTCCCTGAAAACCATTACTATATGCTGTTTTCAGGGAAACACCAGTTCTGACTTTACATACAAATGGGATCACAGAATAAGGCTTTTCAATAACTTATATGTTTAAAGATTATACCATGCTGTGGCATATATCCACACTCCACTTTTAAGTATGAATATTGTTCCAGTGTACAGATATACCATTAATATATTTTATCTTTTCATCAGTTAATAGATATTTGGGCTGCTTCCATATTTTGGTTATCATGAATAATGCTGCCATAAATATTCAAGTACAAGTTTTTATATGAACACGTTTTCAATTTTGAGGGTATATACATAGGAGTTGAATTGTCACATCATATGCTAACTTTATGTTTAACTTATTGACCAATCTACAAATTCAGTGATTTTTCTCTTCTGTCTGCTCAAATCTGCTGTTTATTTAGAAATTAAAAAAAAAAAATTTAGCATTAAACTTTACAAATCCAGAATTTCTATTTGGTTCCCTGTTATCTCTTTGTTGCTGTTCTCCATTTGTTGAGACACTATTCTCATTCTTTAATTCTTTGGGCATATTTTCTTTAGTTCTTTAGCGTATTCTAAAAATTTGATTTTAAAAATTTGTCTAGTAATTCTTATGCGTCGACATACTCAAGGACAATTTTAGTTGACTATTTTTTCTCCTATGTATGAGCCTATATATCTTGTTTGTCTGCCTGTTTGGATATTTTTCTTAATTTTTGATTGAAAACTGTACATGTAAATAATATAAAGTGGCAACACTGGAATTTATATTCTTTCTCTTCTCCAGAGTTGCTGTTTGTTGTTTGTTTCTGGATATGATTCTGTGTTTTTTTAAATTCATGGACACTGATGTGTTTGATTGGTTAGCTTAGGGGTCAGCTAGCTTTTCCACAGAAATTTTGTTAAATGCCTGAAATCAGTAATTCAACCAATCTTTGCCGAGGGGTTCTGTACATGTACTTGTGTGTGTCTTTACAGTTCACCAGGAATTTTCTTTAGTTTAGCCTTTATTTCTTAATTGAGCAGAACCTCAAGATTTTTTCTACAGATAAAAGTTTAAAGCTTCTTAGGTCTTTCATAAGCTTGTGCTCTCTACTATGCACATAGTCCTATGACTGCAAGTTGACCTTCCAGATTCTCAGGAATATTACATTGCTATTTCTAAGCCCTTATAAATATCTCATTCTCCACCTCTCCAAGTTTGTCTATAATTTGCTATAGAAGTTATCCACTGCTCTAGGAAGCCACAGAATTAAATCATTGACTTCAATCATTATTGATAATTATCTCAAGAAATATGTTTTTAAACTGGGTAAATTCTGAGTCAGGTCAAATAAATCAGCTGAAAAATCAGCAAGTGGTTTTTCCCAGGAAATTTAAAATAATGACAATTATCTGAGAATGAGGCCTTGAAAAAACTTTCAATCACATTCTGACCCCCCAGGTAGCTGCCAGGCTACAGGCTTTTGTCTTGGGACTAATAAAACTATCTTCTTAGTTTTTAAAGCTATGGTACAACCTGGTAAAAATAAGAATAGAGTCATTAAAATGTTACAAACCGTGCTGTTCTTACAGAGATTCAGCCATTTTCTTGAACTAAAAGCTTCCCATTGCTGCATGCCTCTTGCCAATTTTCAGAAGTCTGAAAAAGTTAATTCTGATATTTCTGTGCAGTATTGTCATTGATTTTATGGAGAGAATTTCCAGTGGTCTTCACTCTGACATTTCCCAGCTATCACTTCACAGTATTACTTTAAAGTGTCAATACAACTTATATGTCAGCTTTCAGGTGTTATATAATACATTACCACTACCTACATGATAAGAAAATTCAAGTTGTAATGAGGCATATTATTTTTTTAATGCCTATAACATTTATCTAAATTGATTTTCTAGCTTTGTAAACCTTTATTACAAAAAAAAATAAAACTCTGCAAGTGTTAAAATCATATCTACTAAATGTATATAGAATCCAATTCTAGTGAGAAAATTGAGCAATTTTACATTTTATTGATATGGAAAACAGTGGTAGATAATTCAGAGTTCAAGTGTTATATGTACAGGCAGCACACAAAATAAATTATCTGATTTGGAAAGAACAGACCAGAAAGAAGCCAGAAGATTTTGAGTGGTTCAAGAAATAATTAATATTAGTACTCACTATAATGTCTGAGGAGAAGGCAATGGGCACTCCACTCCAGTACTTTTGCCTGGAAAATCCCACGGATGGAGGAGCCTGGTGGGCTACAGTCCATGGGGTCGCTAAGAATCGAACACGAATGAGCGACTTCACTTTCACTTTTCACTTTCATGCATTGGAGGAGGAAATGGCAATCCACTCTAGTATTCTTGCCTGGAGAATCCCAGGGACAGGGGAGCCTAGTGGGCTGCTGTCTATGGGGTCGCACAGAGTTGGACACGACTGAAGCGACTTAGCAGTAGCAGCAGTATAATATCTGAATTTCCTAAATTATATCTCTTTATTCCTGATTGTTGAAGAGGTGATGGCACAAGTANCTAGTGGGCTGCTGTCTATGGGGTCGCACAGAGTTGGACACGACTGAAGCGACTTAGCAGTAGCAGCAGTATAATATCTGAATTTCCTAAATTATATCTCTTTATTCCTGATTGTTGAAGAGGTGATGGCACAAGTAATTCTTTCATTCCTACCTCTTTCACAGTGAAAGTCATGTCAGTAATCTGTTAGGAAACAATTAATTCTTTCTCACGCATGTCCCCTAAATTACTAAGTTGTTGATCAAGCCCTTTAACATGACATTGCTTAGGATGCTCAATCTTGCCATTATTGCATGTAATATTCAATATTCTGGCTCGTCCTCTCACTGGTGTCAGAGTGAGACTTTTGAATCATCTTCCTTAAGTAGCAATAATCTATATGCATAGATGGATAAACTGCAGATTTTGCAAAGTTTTATTATTTTTCAAAAATAATTCCTCCAGAACACCTCAGGCAGGCCATAAAGAAATTTTTTAGATAGTAACATAACATTTATGTGCTTGTGTCAAATTACATAACGGAGTCTACCAGCCCCTTTTAAGACACTCTTAGAGACAAGAAAGTGCTGCATGTAACAACAGAAGAATACACCATTTAGTTTTATGGCATCTCCTAATGATTTTTCATGAGCAAATATGTCAATAACAGATATAATAGTGCTTTTTTTTTTTTCTTTTTTCTCCGTTTCCTTCTCTCCCCACTATGTCCAAACATGTCTGCTGTAATTCCGTTTGAGGGTATTGAGGAGGAAGAAATCTTCCTCTACCCTTCTTGGTTCTTTTGGTTGGTCTAAGCATATATTGACTTGAGACAGATTAACAAGAAAATCAAACAAAAGTTTGCTCAGTGGTAAAGAATCTGCTTGCCAATGCAGAAGACATAGGAGATGAAGGTTTGATCCCTGGGTCAGAAAGATTCCCATGGAGGAGAAAATGTCAACCCACTCCAGTTTTCTTGCCTGAAAAATTCTATGGACAGATGAGCCCGGCAGGCTATACTCCATGGAGGCTCAAAGAGTCAGACAGGATTTATACAAATGAGCATGCATGAGCACACATGGGAAAGACCCGGGAAAATTATTAACTCACCAAAATGGCTGAAACCCTCAGCTTAGGTACCATCTTCAGCTAAAGGTAACGGTGGGAGTAGTGATTTGGGATGTCAAAGGGGAGGAGGGCAACTGCCATTAAGTTGGAAAAGCAAATGTTGGATAAACAATGTTTTCCAGACCACACAGAGACAATGGGACAGAGAAAGGAAAGTTGACAGGGTTCTTCCCTGTTCACAAACATGTTCATGCTACAGTTATCTATGGAATAGCTCCCATTCTGGAACAGGTGCTTCATCTACAGTTATTAGGCAGTTAGGGGGAAGGTCAGGAAGTTTCTTCCTGAATTTTTGTGGCTTGACTGTTTCAGCTCAGAATATTCTTCATGTCAAGGAGACATTTTGGGGCAGCAAGTTTTACTCCCCTACAAGGGTAACTAATTATTGTTTCTGTTGGTGTTAATCTCAGAATTCTAATGTCTCTGTTGAGGCAGTGCTATTTATGTCCCCAGTTATTGCCCAAGGCTTTTACAAAATACTTTCTTTGCAATCGATATGAAAACCAACCCTCTTTTGAACTCTGTGGTTGGCAGAATAAATGCTTGTAACAAGATGTCCATTTCCAAATTCACAGACCTTTTGAATCTATTAAAGTTACAGGTCAAAAAGTAATTAAATTTGAAGAGGGAATTGAGGTTGCTCTATTAGCTGATCTTAATAGATGTAAATTTTACTTATTGGCAACTACTGCCTGTGAGACAACCTGTCAGACAGCTCTGAGGAATTGTTTGAAAGAGGCAAGGGAAGATCCAGGATATAGAACAGCTTTTGCTGAAAAACAAAACATGTAGTTGAATATCAAAACACTGCTACTAATCACAAAAACTCTCAGACATTTCAAATTAATTACTTTTGCTGTTTTTCTCTATATGGAAGGATGCAAGAATCTGGGATCATTGCAATTATTCCTTTGATATGTATCTTAACTGCTATGGCCCCTATCATACCTTGGGAGACAGCTGCCTACTCTGGTTAATGGCGTGAAGGCAGGGAACATTCCTTGTTTACTGGAATGGCAGGTAACATTCTTTGTTTACTAAAATGGCAAGCAACACTCTTTGTCCACAGATCATTTTAATCACATGAGTTCTGGGAAACAGAAGAGTGAGTCTGAGAGTTATAAAAAGAATCATCATTTATGACCTTGATGATGAAGGAAGGAAGCCTTGAGGCAAAGAATGTGGAATATTCTAAGAGCTATGAATAGCCTTTAACTGACAACCAGAAACTAGACAGGGGCGTAGGTACTATATCTTCAAGCAACTGAATTCTGACAACAAGCTTAGTAAAAAGAAAACAGATGTCTCCCTAAGTCTTTAGAAAAAAATGTATCCCCCTCTATACTTTGTTTTTAGCTGAGTGAGACTTAGGTAAGACTTCTGAAATTAAGAACTGCAAGACAATGTATTTATTGTTTTTAGCCACTAAATTTGTATTAATGTCTTCTCAAAGCAACAGAAATCTAAATCAAATCCAGACATAAATCCTAGTCTGAACTGAAAGATAAAACGGATCTGTTGTCCCATTTCTCTCTTCGCTATCAATGTAAAAGCTCCTTTATTTAATCTGGATTAATCAGTTCATCAGATGTGTCCATTGCCTAGTCCTACCACTGGACATAGCTTAGAATCCCAGTATATTCTTTCCTATGTCACAATGTTGCAGAGAAGAAGCCAAATTTGACTCCATGTTGAAAACCGTTTCCTTGACTTGCTTTTAATTGCTTTTGGTATTGTGTGTTGTTGTTCAGTTGCTCAGTCCTGTCTGACTCTTTGAGACCCCATTGACAGCAGCACTTCAGCCTTCCCTGTCCTTCACTATCTCCTGGAGTTTACTCAAACTCATGTTCACTGAGTCAATGATGCCATTCAACCATCTCATCCTCTGTCACCCTCTTCTCATCCTGTCCTAATCTTTCCCAGCATCAGAGTCTTTTCCAGTGAGTCAGCTCTTTGCATCAAGTAGCCAAAGGATTGAAGCTTCAGCTTCAGCATCAGTCTTTCAGGGTTGATTTCCTTTAGGATTCACTGGTTTCATCTCCTGGCAATCCATGGGACTCTGAAGAGTCTTCTCCAGCACCCCAATTCAAAAGCATCATTTCTTTGACACTCAGCCTTCCTTATGGTCCAACTCTCAAATCTGTATATAAGTGCTGGAAAAAACATGGCTTTGACTATGTGGGCCTTAGTCAGCCAAGTGATGTGTCTGCTTTTAAATATGTTGTCTAAGTTTGTCATAATTTTTCTTCCAAAGAGCAAAAGTCTTTTAATTTCATGTCTTCAGTCACTGCAGTGATTTTGGAGTCCAAGAAAATCTGTCCCTGTTTCCATTTTTTCCCCATCAACTTGCCATGAAGTGAAGGGACCAGATGCCATAATCTTAGTTTTTTTGAATGCTGAGTTTTAGTGTTTAGTGTGTAAAAAAATAAGTTTTTTGAATGCTGAGTTTTCCTATTATAATCATACATAAGAGCCTGCTTGAGAGGACCCTGCCCCTCTGTCCTTCATAGAGAGATAATCTGACCCTGCCCACCTGTGAACAGATACAACAAAAAGAAGAGATTAACACATCCTTTCCAAAGGCTGGCCCTTCCTAGCGATGTTTTGCAAGTCTGAAGACCCTTTTTATTTTACTTCCTCACTGACTCTTCTTCTCTATTCTCCATTTCGACTTTATTTCCTTATTTCCTTTCTCTCTCTGGCTCTTTAAAACAACCTGGCTTTCAAAGCTCCACATGATGGTCTTTTGAAATACTAGTCTGCCATCTTCTCAGTCACAGTTTTCCAAATAAAGTCATATTCCTTGCGTCAACACCTCATCTCCTGGAATTATTGACCTCTCATGCAGGGAACAGAGTTAGCTGGGACTAGGTAGCAACATTCTAAATTGGAAATTGGGGCCTCGGTTTTGCCTACTCATTTCTTAATTATAATTTTTATACTTCATGGAAAAGTCTTGTCAGTTAAGTTCAGTCACTCAGTCTTGTCCAACTCTTTGCAACCCCATGGACTACCGCTTGGCAGGCTTCCCTGTCCATTACTAAGTCCTGGAGCTACTCCAGGAAAAGTCTGTACATTTTACTTATTGGCAACTACAACAAAAGTCTGTATAGCTTTTGTTCTAAATGGCTTCTAGACTAATCTTTTACTGGTGACTCTAATTTAGTTTTGCTCAGCACACACATGGTTTTTCTTCAAACCATTTTTTGACACACAGGCACAGGAAGATAAAAGAGTCTCAGTGTGAGTTAAATGTTAGCTTTTGCATCTATTTTCAAGCAGAAAAAAGAAAATAACTGTATTCAACATTGAGAATTCCTCTGCTTCTTAATCTCAAAAGATATTTTAAATGGATATATTTATTTATAATAAATAAATACATATTTTCTTAACCAACTGAACTCAATAAGCATTATATCATGTGAATATTCTAAACTGGTCATCATTCAGGGAAAAAAGTGATTACTAGATTCTAAGGGCATTTCAGGTCTAAAAGAATTTAAAGGATGTTCTTAAAATTATGAGATTTCTAATAATATTGTCAATCTCTAATAATATTGACAATAATATTGTCAATTCTTGAAATTCATTCATAGAATCTTGTTTTTGAATGTGTTTCTGAGTTGCTGAACCATGTCTGACTCTTTGCAACCCCACCGATTGTAGCCTGCAAATCTCCTGTGTCCATGGAATTCTCCAGGCTAGAATACTGGAGTGAGTAGTCATTCCCTTCTCCAGGGGAGCTTCCCTACCCAGGGATTGAAACAAGGCCTCCCGAATTACAGGCAGATTCTTAACTGTCTGAGGTACCAGGGAAGCTCTCATAGAAACTTAGTTGTATTCATTTCAAGCATAGAGCTTAAATTGTTAAATGCTATGCGTCAGGTACTAAAACAACTTAAATGTATGTAGCATGAAAACACAGGAAGCTGTGCTTGGCTTCCCCTTACTGATTATATTAAAATCTGAGAGAAGAGATAAATTGAAGAAATAGTTGGGGTATTTTTTTGTTTGTTTGTTTTAAAGAAAACACAAAATTTTATGTTTTGTAAAATTATCTGCCAATTCATGTTGCAAAAAGGAGAAAAGTGTGCTAAAAAGAATTTTTTGATCGTTGAGTTTTAAGCCAAATTTTTCACTCTCCTCTTTCACTTTCATCAAGAGTTTCTTTAGTTTTTCTTCAATTTATGCCTTAAGGGTGGTGTCATCTGCATATCTGAGGTTATGATATTTCTGCTGGCAATCTTGAGTCCAGCTTGTGCTTCATCCAGCATGGCATTTCACATGATGCACTCTGCGTATAAGTTAGATAAGCAGGGTGACAATATATAGCTTTGACATACTCCTCTCCCAACTTGGAACCAGTCTGTTGGTCCATGTTCTGTTTTAACTGTTGCTTCTTGACCTGCATAAAGATTTCTCAGGAGGCAGGGAAGGTGGTCTGATATTCCCATCTCCTGAAGAATATCCCACGGTTTGTTGTTATCTACAGAGTCAAAGGCTTTGGTGTAATCAATAAAGCAAAAATATGAGCTATCAAGGGAAAAAATAAACATCATCCAAGTTCTTTGCATGCTCTTCTGGAAGAAAAGTGCATTTTTGGTTGTATGCAGGATAGTTATATCATATAGATATACATATATTATGATAGGCAAAAGTATGACTGTGAAAAAGAGTATTTCCTGTCATATCAATAAACAATGATGTCATGGCAATCAGCTATTCTGAACATCCAAATATTAATATCTGAGCCCAGAAAACACACAGGAAAAGTAATGCCTGCTCAGCAGCCATTGAGCTGCCTTCACTCCCTACTGGAGCATAGAGGATCTTGGGGAAATGTGAAAAGATGCAGGATGATGACCTGAGATAGCTGAGGTGCATGTGGAAGGAATGATTTCAGTAAGCCCACACTCTAGCATATTTCCATACATAGAAAAGGGATAAATTTCTTAATTTGAGATACCTGGTTTTCCTTAATTAAAAATAACCATTTGATGTTCTGACTACCTGCTTCTTGCTGCAAACTTCTCTATAACCTGACTCCTTCCCCACCTCCTTTAACTAGTTCTCTTACAGATATTTGAGATGTTGTCTCCTGGTTTTGAAGTCTTAAAAATTCCCACTGAATAAAACATAACTTTCAACTTTAAGGCTGCACATATTTTTTCAGTCCACAGATCTTGTTACTTTCTTTATTTGGAGATTAAGTAAGGTTTAAAGAGTTGCATATGGTTGCAAAGTTAACAAGGGGTGTACTTGTGATGGTTAATTTTATATGTCACCTTAACTGGACCACAATGCCCAGGTACTTGGTCAAATATTCTTTGAGTGTTTTTAGATAAGATTTAAACTGGCAGATTTTAATTAAACCAAATTGGTCTCTGTAAGATGAGTGATTCAGAACTGTGGAAAATTCTGAAAGAGATGGGAATACCAGACTACCTGACTTGCCTCTTGAGAAAACTATATGCAGGTCAGGAAGCAACAGTTAGAACTGGACATGGAACAACAGACCAGTTCCAAAGAGCAAAAGGAGTATGTCAAGTCTGTATATTGTCACTCTTCTTATTTAACTTCTATGCAGAGTACATCATGAGAAATGCTGGGCTGCAAGAAGCACAAGCTGGAATCAAGATTGCTGGGAGAAATATCAATAACCTCAGATATGCAGATAACACCACCCTTATGGCAGAAAGTGTAGAGGAGCTAAAAAACCTCTTGATGAAAGTGAAAGAGGAGAAGGGAAAAAGTTGGTTTAAAGCTCAACATTCAGAAAATAAAGATCATGGCATCTGGTCCCATCACTTCATGGGAAATAGATGGGGAAACAGTGGAAACTGTCAGAATTTATTTTGGGGGGCTCCAAAATCACTGCAGATGGTGATTGCAGCCATGAAATTAAAAGACGCTTACTCCTTGGAAGGAAAGTTATGACCAACCTAGATAGTATATTGAAAAGCAGAGACATTACTTTGCCAACAAAGGTCCATCTAGTCAAGGCTATGGTTTTTCCAGTAGTCACGTATGGATGTGAGATTTGGACTGTGAGGAAAGCTGAGCACCAAGGAATTGATGCTTTTGAATTGTGGTGTTGGAGAAGACTCTTGAGAGTCCCTTGGACTGCAAGTATATCCAACCAGTCCATTCTAAACGAGATCAGTCTTGGGTGTTCTTTGGAAGGACTGATACCTCATGCAAAGAGTTGACTCATTGGAAAAGACTCTGATGCTTGGAGGGATTGGGGGCAGGAGGAAAAGGGGATGATGGAGGATGAGATGGCTGGATGGTATCACTGACTCGATGGACGTGAGTCTGAGTGAACTCCGGGAGTTAGAGATAGACAGGGAGGCCTGTCATGCTGCAATCCACGTGGTCGCAAAGAGTCAAACACTACTGAGCGACTGAACTGAACTGAAGGTGGGTGAATTTCATTCAATGAGTGGAAGTCCTGAATAGAACAAAAGACTGCTTTCCCACAAAAAGATGGAATTCTCCATAGTCTGTCCTTAGACTTCAACAGTATCATTGACTCTTCCTGGTTCTACAGCAGACCACTTTTAAACCCAATCTAAGAGTTTCCAGAGTTGCTAGCCTGCCAGCCAGCAAATTTTGAACTCCATAATCACATTAACTAATTCCTGATGCATAATATTTTTTTTTCTCTAAAGAACACTGACTAATACACTAATACAGAAACTGATGCAGAATTTTCAAGAAGTTGGTTTAAAACTCAACATTCAAAATTCTCCAAGCCAGCTTTAACAGTACAAGAGCCATGAAATTCCAGATGTTCAAGCTGGATTTAGAAAAGGGAGAGGAACTAGAGATCAAATTGTCACCATTTTTTGGATCATAGAAAAAGCAAGAGAGTTCCAGAAAAACTTCTACTTCTGTTTCATTGACTGAGCCAAAGAATAGTGTGTGGATCACATAGTTTGTCTGTGTGGATCACAACAAACTGTGGAAAATTCTTAAAGAGATGGGAATACCAGACTATCTGACCTGCCTCCTGAGAAATCTGTATGCAGGTCAAGAAGCAACAGTTAGAACCAGACATGGAACAACCAACTGGTTCCAAATTGGGAAAGGAGTACTTCAAGGCTATATATTGTCACCGTGCTTATCTAACTTATATATGCAGAGTACATCTTGCAAAATGCCAGGCTGGATGAAGCACAACCTGGAATCAAGAATGCCAGCAGAAATATCAATAGCCTCAGCTACGCACATGACACCACCATTATGGCAGAAAGCAAAGAACTAAAGGGTCTCTTGATGAAAGTGAAAGAGGAGAGTTAAAAAGTTGGCTTAAAACTCAATATTCAAAAAACTAAGATCATGGCATGTGATCCCATCACTTCATGGCAAATAGAGTGGGAAACAATGGAAACAGTGAAAGATCTTATTTTCTTGGGCTCCAAAAATACTGTAGATGGTGACTGTAGCCATGAAATGAAAAGATGCTTGCTCCTTGGAAGAAAGGCTATGACCAACCTAGACAGCATATCAAAAAACAGACATTGCTTTGCTGACAAAGGTCCATCTAGTCAAAGCTGTGGTTTTTCCAGTAGTCATATATCGATGTGACAGTTGGACTATAAAGAAAGCTGAGCACCAAAAAACTGATGTTTTTGAATGTGGTGTTGGAGAAGACTCTTGAGAGTGCCTTGGACTACAAGGAGATTAAACCAGTCAATCCTAAATTAAATCAGTCCTGCATATTCATTGGAGGGACTGATGCTGAAGCTGAAGATCAAATACTTTGGCCACCAGATGCAAAGAACTGACTCACTGGCAAAGACCCTGATGCTGGGAAAGATAGAAGGCTGGAGTGAAATGGAACGAGAGAGGATGAGATGGTTGGATAGCATCACCGACTCAATGGACATGAGTTTGAGCAAGCTCTGGGAGCTGGTGATGAACAAGGAAGCCTGGCATGCTGCAATCTATGGTGTCGCAAAAGTTGGACATGGCTGAGTGACTGTACTGAACTGAATTATGTAATAATAAACAGGCATATCAGATGCTCAAAATTTTGATATATTGAAATTTATAACATGATTTAGAAAAAATATCCAGTAATAAGTAATAAGTAAAAATATCCAGTAATAAGTATTTTGCAATGTGTATAATAAGTATTTTGCAATGACTTTTATAAACTATTTTGTAACTCAAACTTGAAGTTTTATGAAGTGAGTTAATCAGATAAGCAAACATTACTAAGCAGTATAACATTATTTTAGATGTAGCAAACAGTGATTGATAACGTCACGCTGAGATATATAATTTTCAAAATCTGAATTGCTACATCCTCAAAATAGACTTCTATCTACTTCGACAGTATTAAAAAGTGTCTTAGGTTGATTTACNTGAAGTGAGTTAATCAGATAAGCAAACATTACTAAGCAGTATAACATTATTTTAGATGTAGCAAACAGTGATTGATAACGTCACGCTGAGATATATAATTTTCAAAATCTGAATTGCTACATCCTCAAAATAGACTTCTATCTACTTCGACAGTATTAGAAAGTGTCTTAGGTTGATTTACGGAGAAGACAATGGCAACCCACTCCAGTACTCTTGCCTGGAAAATCCCATGGACAGAGGAGCCTGGTAGGCTGCAGTCCATGGGGTCGCTAGGAGGCAGACACGACTGAAGCAACTTAGCAGCAGCAGCAGGTTGATTTAACTCTTTAGAGAAGGTAATATTTACCTATGATTCTTGAAAACTGTTTACCATTAACATATATGTTGAAATAATAGTGTATTTCCATGTATTCCATGAAAAAGTAGAATATCAGTTTACAGCCTCACGTTTATTATAGTTTGATATTTATTTGAAAACATAATATCATTCCTGTGTGTTTGCATTGATTGTGTTTGTTCTAAAACTTTATAAACATCCGTGAAATCTGTATTTAAAAGGAAAGCATAACTCCAAATTTCAGCAATAGACTAATTTGAATTCAGACTAGAACCAGTGGCAGTCTGCCAAAGCTCTGTGAATATTTAAAAATCTTTCTTGCTGTTGTTTCAACCTATATAGAATACAAATACACAAAGGATAAGTGAGCACGTGCATATACAGTCTTTTTATGTGATATTTCATGATAATGTTTCAAAGGCTGAAAAAAACAACAACAACCCAGCACATTTGAATCTCCTTTGTGTTATAAAGCATGTATTAGATGTATATCAAACTACTATCTATATAATCATACATATGTATATGTATTTCAAACTTTTGGAAAATATATTATTTTACACTATAAATATCATATATACAAATATTCTATACATATAGATTCAACTTTAACATATAGAATTATAACATTTTATATTGAAATAAATTATAGAATATAATTTTCATTATAACAATCACAGACTAGAAAGTACGCCTTAGATATAATTTCTTATAGCACACATAGATAAGTTCCTCTTTTAAACCTTTCAACAAACTATTAGTAATTATTTTCATTTTAGAGTTAACAAATTTTGAAGAGTCTGTAGAATGGTGACTTTTATGCATGATACCTGCAAGGTCATAAATAAAGTAGAGCAGGCATTTGAATGAATATAAGTGTAATTCCAAATAACATGCATGCCTTTTCCAACAAAAATATACCAAATGTATCCTCTATAACAATTATGCAAATAATTAACACTTTAAACAAACAAGATTTATGTTTCCTGTTAAAATAATATAGGCAATTGCATTTGTGAACTCCTTTACTACAGAGGACATATTTATAGATCTGCAAAATTCTTAAGATTGATGCAAAATTTTATATATGAAAAAATAATTTAAGCTCCATTCCAGCTTGCATAATACATATCACCAACTATTCATTACTCAAAAGATCTTTTTGCTCCTTTCATGTGGAAAATAATTGAAAATCTTCTTGAGCATTTATCACTACAGTGTGGGTTAAGTTTGAGATATCTCTCCCAAGACGTTTTCACAGTTTTAAAAATGCACTCCTACAAATTACCACTTGAGAATGAGACAATGTATAGCAGCAATTGGATCCAATATTAGCTCTGACTCAGGAAAACTGAAAGATTGAGGCAATCACAATAGTCTATCAGGATATGGACATAAGAGGTACTGATATTTATGTAAACTTGTGACTTGAAATGCACATGCAATTTTAATGAGAAAATTGTCTTTAAAATATTGGGTCATGGTGGAGAGGTCTGACAGAATGTGGTCCACTGGAGAAGGGACTGGCAAACCACTTCAGTACTCTTGCCTTGAGAACCCCATGAAAAGTATGAAAAGGCAAAATGATAGGATACTAAAAGGGAACTCCCCAGGTTGGTAGGTGCCCAATATGTTACTGGAGATCAGTGGAGAAATAACAACAGAAAAATGAAGGGATGGAGCCAAAGCAAAAACAGTACCCAGTTGTGGACGTGACTGGTGATAGAAGTAAAGTCCAATGCCAAAAAGAGCAATATTGCATAAGAACCTGGAATGTCAGGTCCATGAATCAAGGCAAATTGGAAGTGGTCAAACAGGAGATGGCAAGAGTGAATGTCGACATTGTAGAAATCAGCGAACTAAAATGGACTGGAATGGGTGAATTCAACTCAGATAACCATTATACCTACTACTGTGGGCAGGACTCCCTTAGAAGAAATGGAATAGCTATCATGGTCAACAAGAATCCAAAATGTAGCGAAGTGAAGTCGCTCAGTCATGTCCCACTCTTTGTGACCCCATGGACTATAGCCTACCAGGCTTGTCCCTCCATGGGATTCTCCAAGCAAGAGTACTGGAATGGGATGCAATTTCCTTCTTCAGGGGCTCTTCCTGACCCAGGGATCGAACCTGGGTCTCTAGGATTCCAGGCAGACGCTTTAACCTCTGAGCCACCAGCCATAAATGCATTACTTGGATGTAGTCTCAAAAATGACAGAATGACTCTGTTCGTTTCCAAGGCAAACTATTCAATATCAAGGTAATCCAACCTATGCCCCAACCAGTAGCACTGAATAAGCTGAAGTTGAATGGTTCTATAAAGACTTACAAGACCTTTTAGAACTAACATCCAAAAAAGATGTCCTTTTCATTATAGGGGACTGGAATGCAAAGTAGGAAGTCAAGAAACACCTGGATTAACAGGCAAATTTGGCCGTGGAGTACGGAATGAAGCAGGGCAAAAGCTAATAGAGTTTTGCCAAGAGAATGCACTGGTCATAACAAACACTCTCTTCCAAGAACACAAGAGAAGACTCTACACATGGACATGACCAGATGGTCAACACTGAAATCAGATTGATTGTATTCTTAGCTGCCAAAGATGGAGAAGCTCTATACAGTCAGCAAAAACAAGAATGAGAGCTGACTGTGGCTTAATCATGAGGCCTTTATTGCCAAATTCAGACTTAAATTGAAAAAAGTGGGGAAAATCATTAGACCATTCAGGTATGACTTAAATCCCTTATGATTATACAGTGGAAGTGAGAAATAGATTTAAAGGATTAGATCTGATAGACAGAGTGCCTGATGAACTATGGATGGAGGTTCATAACATTGTACAGGAGATCGGGATCAGGATCATCCCCATGGAAAAGAAATGCAAAAAAGCAAAATGGTTGTCTGAGGAGGCCTTACAAATAGCTGTGAAAAGAAGAGAAGCAAAAAGGAAACATATAAGCATCTGAATGCAGAGTTCCAAAGAATAGCAAGAAGAGATAAGAAAGCTTTCCTCAGTGATCAATGCAAAGAAATAGAGGAAAACAACAGAATGGGAAAGATTAGAGATCTCTTCAAGAAAATTAGAGATACCAAGGGAACATTTAATGCAAAGACGGGCTCGATAAAGGAAAGAAATGGCATGGACCTAACAGAAGCAGAAGATATTAAGAAGAGGTGGCAAGAATACAAAAAAGAACTGTACAAAATAAGCTTCATGACCCCGATAATCACGATGGTGTGATCACTCACTTAGAGCCAGACATCCTGGAATGTGAAGTCAACTGGGCCTTAGAAAGCATCACTACAATTAAAGCTAGTGGAGGTGATGAAATTCTAGTTGAGCTATTTCAAATCCTGAAAGATGATGCTGTGAAAGTGCTGCACTCAACATGCCAGCAAATTTGGAAAACTCAGCAGTGACCACAGGAATGGAAAAGGTCAGTTGTCATTCCAATTCCAAAGAAAGGCAATGCCAAAGAATGCTCAAACTACTGCACAATTGCATTCATCTCACACGCTAGCAAAGTAATGCTCAAAATTCTTCAAGCCTGGCTTCAGCAATACATGAACCATGAACTTCCAGGTGTTCAAGCTGGTTTTAGAAAAGACAGAGGAACCAGAGATCAAATTGCCAACATCTGCTGGATCATCAAAAAAGCAAGAAAGTTCCATAAAGACATCTATTTCTGCTTTAGTGACTATGCCAAAGCCTTTGACTGTGTGGATCACAATAAACTGTGGAAAATTCTTCAAGAGATGGGAATACCAGACCACCTGACCTGCCTCTTGAGAAACCTATGTGCAGGTCAGGAAGCAACAGTTAGAACTGGACATGGAACAATCGACTGGTTCCAAATAGGAAAAGGAGTACGTTGAGGCTATAAATTGTCACCCTTATTTATCTTCTATGCAGAGTACATCATGAGAAACGCTGGGCTTGAAAATCACAAGCTGGAATAACGATTACTGGGAGAAATATCAATAACCTCAGTTATGCAGATGACAGCACCCTAATTGCAGAAAGTGAAGAGGAACTAAAAAGCCCCTTGATGAAAGTGAAAGAGGGGAGTGAAAAAGTTGGTTTAAAGCTCAACATTCAGAAAACGAAGATCATGGCATCTGGTCCCATCACTTCATGGGAAATGGATGGGGAAACACTAGAAACAATGTCAGACTTAATTTTGGGGGGCTCCAAAATCACTGCAGATGGTGACTGCAGGCATGAAATTAAAAGACACTTACTCCTTGGAAGAAAAGTTATGACCAACCTAGATAGCATATTCAAAAGCAGAGATATTACTTTGCCAACAGACATCTGTCTAGTCAAGGCTATGGTTTTTCCAGTGGTCATGTAGGGATGTGAGATTTGGACTGTGAAGAAAGCTGAGCACTGAAGAATTGATGCTTTTGAACCGTGGTGTTGGAGAAAACTGTTGAGCGTCCCTTGGACTGCAAGCAGATCCAACCAGTCTATCCTAAAGGAGATCAGTCCTGGGTTTCATTGGAAGGACTGATGCTGCTGCTGATACTTCAATACTTTGGCCACCTCAAGGGAAGAGTTGACTCATTGGAAAAGACTCTGATGCTGGCAGGGATTGGGGGCAGCAGCAGAAGGGGACGACAGAGGATGAGATGGCTGAATGGCATCACTGACTCGATGCACATGAGTTTGAGTGAACTCCGGGAGTTGATGATCGACAGGCAGGCCTGGCTTGCAGCAATTCATGGGGTCGCAAAGATTCGGACACAACTGAGCAACTGAACTGAATTGAACTGAATAGGTATAGGGAATTTTTTTTTTTTTTTTTCTGAATAGCTTTTTGGAAATGTCTTGATACAGTAAAAATAGTAAAGCTTTAAGGAACTCTTTATGATCGAATTTGTAGTTCGTTTTGACCAGATTTGCTGTTACAATAGATACGTCAAGGTCAAAGTTTCTCCAGTTTTCTTCCAATGTGTTCTTTTTTTTTTTTTTTTTCTGCTTCAGGAATCCAATACAGGATGACAAACTTGTTTATTTTCATGCCTTCATAGTTTCCTCTGATTTGTAAATATTTCTCAGTCTTTTCTTTATTTCACATACTTGTGCAATCTTGGGAGTTCTGGCCATGTACTTTGGAGAAGGTTTCTTCAAGTGGTTTGTCTGATGCTTTCTGTATGTGTAATTTCACAAAATGTCTTCAAGCTGACCATACGTTTATCTGTCCTGCCAAGGCTACCAAGGAGTTCATCAAAAACATCCTTTATTTCTGTTACATGGTTACTAATTTCTTTCAGTTACATTTATTTTATTGAGTGGGGGGAGGTCCGCTTTTTTTCTTACAGTTTCCATATCTTTTCAAAATTATATGTTTCTGTGTGTTCCATTAGAGTCTTTAACATATAAATCAAAGCTATCTAAAATTCTGTGCCTGGTAGTTCCCATAACTGTGTCATATCTGTGTTTGATTGTCAAAATTGATTCATCTATTCAGAGTGTTTTTTTCTTGAGGTTGGTATGCTTGGTAATTGTTGGATGGAAGTTGGACATATTGTATCAGATAATAGACACAGGGGACTTATTTTTAATGCTTAGAGAAGAGCACTATTTCCTTCTCTTGGGCCTTTAGTATGAGGATTGAGTGAATCTATTCAGGAGTCAGATTTTCTATAAAGTTTGTTGTTACTCTGATTACCAGAGTTGGAATTTTTCTTGTTTTGTTCACTGAAAACATCAAATTCCTGTAGTAATACATTTTCTTTTTTTAATCACCTTGATTGGGTTTGGGGCTTTCCTTTGTTCTGCTTCCCCCAAAATGCCTCTTTGTTGCAGCTATCCTAATTTTCCCACTATTATTAATAGCTTTTCCTTGGGACTTTGTTAGTATGGTGCTGAAAGGGAAGGGTCGGGGGGGAGAATTTTATGATGTTCCAATCTTCTTGGAACATCTCAAGCTTCAGCTTATGGACCTGAGCTGACAAGACAGACTTCACAGGTTTTCTTTCCCTCCTCTAGGGATTGAGTTCCCTTTTTCTGGAATCTATCCAACTGCAGTTGAGGTTCTCCAGTGTTTACAGTCTACAATTTAGGAGTTGTTGCCTCTGCAGATTAAATCCTTGGTTCCCTCAGGGATATAAGAAAAATGAGTCCTGGCAGAATGTGGCTTTCCTGGGCATCCAACAGCTGCTGTGGAAATTCTGCCCGCCAGAATACATTATTTGTTCCATTAATGACATAGGAAACACAGATTTACACAAATTTCAACAGTAGCTGTTTTTCCTCTCCACAAAGTAACACCATGTAGGGGGGGGAGGTTATCTCTAAATTCTCTTCAATCCTTCTTTTATGAGGCAGATGGATATCCTTCAAGTAACAGCCTGCAAGTGGGTGGGAACTTCCCCATGTCTGTGGACAACAGGACCTTCACAGTTAAGTCACACTTAAACTTTACCAATTTCTAAAATGTTCTTGTAGGGACATTAAAATTCATGATTTTGTATATCATGTGGCATTTCCACAAGTACCTAAAAGCTCAGGTTTCCCCCTTGATTCACGATTCTCTTTGACTTAGGTTCTCTGGTAGGTTCAACAAAAGCCATTAGTGTATAGTTTACTTTCTGTTTTGTTGGGAATATGGGGGAGTGAAGTGTTTCTAGTTCTATATTTTTGAGATGAATCCTGATATCATGATGCTGATAAATGTTTAATGTATCTGTGAAGTTATTAGATAGCTAACAAGAATAAGAACTTGTGCAGGTAAGATCCTGAAAAGTAGGGAAAACCAAAATTGTGAGTCTCATGCAGTATTACTTTTCCCTTCTGGTGAATGGTGAATGTGAAATGTTTAAGCCTTAGGGAAGAAAAAAATGGAGAAACATAAGCTGCATGTATAGATAGTGGAAAGGAAGGTATAACTGACACTTTTTGGATGAAACCATGGTGGGCAAACATTCAGAGCAAGCATACATCATAAATAGACCACTCTTCCCAGGAATCAAAGCCCAGCTATAATTAATTTAAATTATGTTGATCTATGATTGCTTTTTTCTCCAGCCCAGCTGACAGCCTGAGGCAAAATTAAATCCTCAATGGGAAAATATAACCCAGAGCTTTGAGTTATCTACATGATTTTTCATAAAGAAGAGCCATCTCTCCCTCTGAATGACAGACCTATAAAAACACAGGGCTATCTCCAAAAATATCAACACAAAGTTGAACAGCAGAAAAAGATCAAAGGAAGATAATATGGTACAATTATTAAATACAAATTTCAATATTATTGTACATAATATGCTCAGGGAAATGGAACGTAAGATGGAGAAAGAAAGCAGAGAATCAGCAACTATAAAAATAAAGCAAAGAAGTATCCCAGAATATTAAAAAAAAAAAAAAACAACCATTGAAATTAAGAATTCAGTGAGTGAGTTTAAGAGGATTTGACGGATCCTAAGAGAGAAGTGGTGAATTGAAATACAGTTCAAACCAATATAAACATACTAAAGCACATAGGGATTAAAGGACAGGACCTAAAATAAGAGACTAACAGATGTACACAAACTGGGATGAGAATGATGTTATTCATGCAGTAGAAAAATAATTCCTCCAGTTCTGACAAATGGAAGAGAAAGAAATTTTTAAGCATTTGTCAGGGAAAGAATATTAGTGATCAGTTCAGTTCAGTTCAGTCGCTCAGTCGTGTCCGACTCTTTGTGACCCCATGAATCGCAGCACGCCAGGCCTCCCTGTTCATCACCAACTCCCGGAGTTCACTCAGATTCATGTCCATCGAGTCAGTGATGCCATCCAGCCATCTCATCCTCTGTCATCCCCTTCTCCTCCTGCCCCCAATCCCTCCCAGCATCAATGCAAATAAATTTTTCCTATGTGAGATAACAATATTCACCTGTTGATCTTAAATATTAAATAGATGGGGAGTTAAAATATACACTAATAGCACAATGGTTAACAGAGAGATTAATAATAATAATAATAATAATAAGTTTTGTGAGCTCTGATCAGCATCACTTGTCCCTGTATACATATTGCTAAATTCCAAATGATGGCTAAAATGTCAGTAAATTAAGTAAAACTTAATCTAGATTCACAGGGGTTGATGTCACTTGATATAACATAAATGGATGATGTTATATTCATCTTTATAATCAAAATCATATTAAAATCACTACAGATAACACTAAAAGTAAAGGAATGCTTAAGTAAATGCTAATGAAAGGGAAATATAAAATTAAGCATATATTAACATTTTGCTTATTCTTATAACATTATAGAAAACTTTAGTAAAGGTCTAGTTATTTTATCCAGAATCTCTCTAACCACAATTATTCTAATATGACAAAAGTGAACACTAGGGTGAAGATCTATATTTTTCTCTTGTGAATCATAGCAATATCGACTGGCAATTTGTATTGAGCTGAAACAGTAAATAACATTTTATTTAGGAGGCATTAATCAAATGCAGTGTATCCACATTTGACTTGTACTTATATATGAGCTCCATAAATATTCAGACATCATTATTTTTAAACATGTAAATAACTGCAGTCCAACTGAATATGAAGTATTCCTAGGTAACATCTACAACTTTAAATACATCATTAAATTTAAAAAGGGAAGGTTTGGAATTTAACTTACTAAGGAGATTGATTTATGTAAAATATGATTGACCCCTTGAATATTAAACTTTTTTCTAACCACTATTCCCCATATTCTTTCCAGAATAGAACAAAAAATATATATACAATAAAATGAAATACTGAGTCACGATGAAGCATTTTAAATCATATCACATCTACCATAGTCGTATGTATTTTTAATATTCTTTAAAATGTTTACTTCCTTTTCTTTTTAGTAAAACTTACTTGTTTAAAAAGATATGGAAAATTTCGTGGCTTTTCATGGGTCAAAACTTAATAACACCTTTCAAATACAGAATTAATAACTGGTCAGTAGGCAAATACCTATAAAAAACTTGTGGGAAATACTCCACAAGTATTAAGGTGAAGGAAATATGGTGTCGTATATTTGTTTCCCTAAACTATATAAACTGCTGGAGAAAAAAGAGGAATAAATACTCAATTAATGCCTTATGCTGAAAAGACTAAGGTCAAAAGAAAGAGGAATGGAGAAGAGTAACAGAGGGTGAGGGAAAATGTTGTAGACAACAAAAATTACTTAAGATGATGGTTAGAGAATTTTAGATTTCATATATCTGCTTACAAATAATTAATTTACCTGCTGGTTTTCAAATACACTAAGCCTCACTATAAAAGATTTAAATATTACTAAATTTTGATTAAATTCTCAATGATAAAGAACATCTGTCAAATGTCAAAGCATAATAAGGATACTATCTACAGTCCCATGACAGAGTAAATGCAGGACAATAAAAAAGGGCAACTGAATGATGGATTTTAGGATACAGAAAATATTCTAATGTCATCAATGCTTTGGATTATTAAATAAAAGTAGCCATATTAGAGAAAATATTTGTACAACTTTGAGATTACATTTACCATTCACTTTATTAATTGCCAGATAAGATTTAATTGAGCTGATTCTGAAACTAGTTTTGGGATCCATCGTTTCTGAAGGCTCCTCTTCATTTGTTTGTTCTGTTGTGCTAATGTAAGTAATTAAAGAGATTTGTGCATTGCATGCACAGCTCCTTATTTCTAATATATTTATCATTAAATGAAAAATAATAGCAATAGATCAAGAAACTCTGTAAGATTAAGAAGAATAAACATTATCATGAAACTAAGCATTTACACGAAATGGGGAAAACAACTGTCTTTTAACTTTGAGATTACAATTTATCCCACATTTTCTTTTATTGGAGGGATTAATAAATATTTCATTATACGTGAAAGATCATACCAAGATTACCTGCTGTGTATTTACAAGAATCCTGTCTGATTACACATACATACATGCATAAATAAATAAAAATTTCAAATAAACCCGAGAATAATAAAAAGAAAATATTTTTAAGATTGACTGATAAATTGTTCCTAGAAGAAAATAAAAGCAAAAAAGAACAGTGAGAAATGTGTTAATAATTTTACTTAAATTAATTATTTTAGAAGTTTTGAAAAATCATTTGTATTATGTTCAGTGATCATAGAGCTCAGTTGGTAAAAGAATCCACCTGCAAAGCAAGAGAACCTGGTTTGATTCCTGGGTTGGGAAATACACTGAAGAAGGAATCCGCCACCCACTCTAGTATTCTCAGTATTCCTTATGGCTCAGTTGGTAAAGAATCTGCCTGCAATGTGGGAGACCTGCGTTCAGTCGCTGGGTTGGGAAGATCTCCTAGAGAAGGGAAAGGCTACCTACTGTAGTATTCAGGCCTGGAAAATTCCATGGACTGTAGAGTTCATGGGGTTTCAAAGAGTCAGACATGATTGAGTAACTTGCACTTTAATTTTTCACCTTCAGTGGTCATAACATTCTCCTGCCAAAATAAAATTCTCATAAATTATCAAGACAGGAAGAAAAAGATAAAAGAATGTTAAAATATAGGATAGAAGCCTTTGGTCTATTGAAGGTGTGTAGGAGAACCAATGTTTAAACTGATTAATATTTGCACTTTAATGTTTAAAATATTTGGAATTTGCTAGCTGAAAATACTTTAATTTTGAGGTTATGATTAAAATATTCTATTATTCTTTGGCAGGAATATCAGAGAAGGGAGGCTGGCTCCTCTAAATGATGACCTCCCTCAAGTGTATTTTATTTACTACTCCTAAGCTTGTACTTCTTCAAGAGATGGGAATATCAGACCACCTTACCTGCTTCCTGAGAAAGCTGTATGCAGGTCAATAAGCAATAGTTAGAACCAGACATGGAACAATGGATTGGTTCCAAATTGGGAAAGGATATATATTGTCAAGGATGTATATTGTCATTGTACTTATTAAATGTATATGCAGAATACATCATGCGAAATGTGGGGTTGGATGAAATTCAAGCTGGAATCAAGATTGCCAGGGTTAATATAAATAACCTCAGATATGCAGATGATACCAACCTAATGGAAGAAAGAGAAGAAGAACAAAAGAGCCTCTTGACTAATGTGAAAGAGGAGAGTGAAAGAGTTGACTTAAAACCCAACAATCAAAAAACCAAGATCATGACATCTGGATCCATCATTTCATGGAAAATAGATGGTAAAAAATGGAAACAGTGACAGACTTTATTTCCTTAGGCTACAAAAACACTGTGGATGGTGACTGCAGTCATGAAATTAAAAGACACTTACTCTTTGGAAGAAAAGCTATTACAAACTTAGACAGTGCATTAATAGGCAAAAACATCACTTTGCCAACAAAGGTCTGTCTACTCAAAGCTACTGTTCATAGGGTTCTCCAGACAAGAATACTGAAGTGGTTTGCCATTCCACTGAAAGATGNAAGAACAAAAGAGCCTCTTGACTAATGTGAAAGAGGAGAGTGAAAGAGTTGACTTAAAACCCAACAATCAAAAAACCAAGATCATGACATCTGGATCCATCATTTCATGGAAAATAGATGGTAAAAAATGGAAACAGTGACAGACTTTATTTCCTTAGGCTACAAAAACACTGTGGATGGTGACTGCAGTCATGAAATTAAAAGACACTTACTCTTTGGAAGAAAAGCTATTACAAACTTAGACAGTGCATTAATAGGCAAAAACATCACTTTGCCAACAAAGGTCTGTCTACTCAAAGCTACTGTTCATAGGGTTCTCCAGACAAGAATACTGAAGTGGTTTGCCATTCCACTGAAAGATGAACTCCCCAGGTCTGTAGGTGCCCAATATGCTACTGGAGATCAGTGGAGAAATAACTCCAGAAAGAATGAAGAAATAGAGCCAAAGCAAAAACAACACCCAGTTGTAGATGTGACTTATGATGGAAGCAAGGTCCGAGGCTGTAAAGAGCAATATTGCACAGGATGCTGGAATGTTAGGTCCATGAACCAAGGCAAACTGGAAGTGGTCATACAGGAGATGACAAGAGTGAACATCAACATTTTAGAAATCAGCAAACTAAACTGGACTGGAATGGGTGAATTTAACTCAGACGACCAATGCATCTACTATTGTGGGCAAGAATCCATTAGAAGAAATGGAGTAGCCATCATCGTTAACAAAAGAGTCGGAAATGCAGTATTTCGATGCAATCTCAAAAACGACAGAATGATCTCTGTTCGTTTCCTAGGCAAATCATTCAATATGGTAATCCAAGTCTATGCCCCAACCAGTAATGCTGAAGAAGCTGAAGTTGAATGGTTCTGTGAAGACCTATAAACCCTTATAGAACTAACACCCCCAAAAGATGTCCTTTTCATTATAGGGGACTGGAATGCAAAAGCAGGAAGTCAAGAGCTATCTGGAGTAACAGACAAATTTGGCCTTGGAATACAAAATGAAGCAGGGCAAATCCTAACAGAGTTTTGCCAAGAGAATGTACCAGTCATAGCAAACACCCTCTTCCAACAACACAAGAGAAGACTCTACACATGGACATCACCAGATGGTCAACACCAAAATCAGTTTGATTATATTCTTTGCAGCCAAAGATGGAGAAGCTCTATACAGTCAGCAAAAACAAGACCGGGAGCTGACTGTGGCTCAGATCATGAACTCCTTATTGCCAAATTCAGAATTAAATTGAAGACAATAAGGAAAACAACTAGACCATTCAGGTATGACCTAAGTCAAATCCCTTACAATTATACAGTGGAAGTGAGAAATAGATTTAGGGACTAGATTTGATAGCCAGAGTGCCTGATGAACTATGGACAAAGGCTCATAACACTGTACAGGAGACAGAGAGCAAGACCAACCCCAAGAATAAGCAATGCAAAAAAGCAAAATGGCTGTTTAAGGAGGGCTTACAAAGCTGTGAAAAGAAGAGAAGCAAAAAGCAAAGGAGAAAAGGAAAGATATACCCATTTGAATCCAGAGAGCCAAAGAATAACAAAGAGAGATAAGAAGGCCTTCCTCAGTGATCAGTGAAAGAAATACAGGAAAATAATAGAATGGGAAGGACTAGAGATCTCTTCGAGAAAATTAAAGATACCAAGGGAACATTTCTTGCAAAGATGTGCTCAATAAAGGACAGAAATAATATAGACCTGATAGAAACAGAAGATATTAAGAAGAGGTGGAGAGAATACAAAGAACTGTTCAAAAAGATCTTCATGACCCAGATAATCACAGTGATGTGATCACTCACCTAGACCCAGGCATCCTGGAATGCAAAGTCAAGGGGGCCTTAGCCAGCATCACTACGAACAAAGCTGGTGGAGGTGATGGAATTCCAGCTGAGCTATTTCAAATCCTAAAAGATGGTGCTGTGAAAGTGCTGCACTCAATGTGTCAGCAAATTTGGAAAAGTCAGCAGTGGCCACAGGACTAGAAAAGGTCAGTCTTCATTCCAATCCCAAAGAAAGGCAATGCCAAAGAATGTTCAAACTACTGCACAAGTGAACTAATCTTATACGCTAGTAAAGTCATGCTCAAAATTCTCCAAGCCAGGCTTCAGTAATACGTGAACTGTGAACTTGCAGATGTTCAAGCTGGTTTTAGAAAAGGCAGAGGAACCAGAGATCAAATTGTCAACATCTGCTGGATCACGGAAAAAGCAAGAGAGTTCCAGAAAAACATCTATTTCTGCTTTATTGACTATGCCAAAGCCTTTGACTGTGTGGATTACAATAAACTGTTGAAAAATCTGAAAGAGATGGGAATACCAAAACGCCTGACCCGCCTCTTGAGAAATCTGTATGCAAGTCAGGAAGCAACAGTTAGAACTGGGCATAGAACAACACACTCGTTCCAAATAGGAAAAAGAGTACGTCAAAGCTCTTTACTCCTGCTTATGTAACTTACATGCAGAATGCATCATAAGAAACGCTGGGCTGGAAGAAGCAAAAGCTGGAATCAAGATTGCTGGGAGAAATATCAATAACTTCATACATGCAGATGACACCACTCTTGTGACAGAAAGTGAAGAGGAACTGAAAAGCCTCTTGATGAGAGTGAATGAAGGAGAGGGGAAAAAGTTGGCTTAAAGCTCAACATTCAGAAAACAAAGATCATGGCATCTGGTGCCATCACTTCATGGGAAATAGATGGGGAAACAGTGGAAACAGTGGCAGACTATATTTTGGGCTCAAAAATCACTGCAGATGGTGACTGCTTTCATGAAATTAAAAGACACTTGCTCCTTGGAAGAAAAGCTATGACCAACCTAGACAGTATATTAAAAAGCAGAGACATTACTTGGACTACAAAGATCCATCTATCGATGCTATGTTTTTTCCTGTAGTCATGTATGGATGTGAGAGTTTCACTATAAAGAAAGCTGAGCACTGAAGAATTAATGCTTTTGAACTGTGGTGTTGGAAAAGACTTTTACGAGTCCCTTGGACTGCATGAGATCCAACCAATCCATCCTAAAAGAAATCAGTCCTGAATATTGATTGGAAGGACTGATGTTGAAGCTGAAACTCCAATACTTTGGCTACCTGATGTGAAGAGCTAACTCATCTGAAAAGACCCTGATGTTGGGAATGATTGAAGGTGGGAGGAGAAGGTGGTGACAAAGGATGAGATGGTTGGATGGCATCACTGACTCAATGGACATGAGTTTGAGTAAACTCCAGGAGTTGGTGTTGGACAGGGAGGCCTGGCGTGCTGTGGTCCATGGATTTCAAAGAGTTGGACACGACTGAGTCACTAAACTGAACTGACTTGTAGGTCTTTTGGTAAATACATTAAAACTTTTATTATTGATTGAATTCATTTATTCACTCATAGTTGTTGGGCCTTGCTAAGAAATCCTTATCTAACTGAAAGTTGCAAAGGTTTGCCATCATTTTTAAATTTCACACATTTTGTGTTTTATTTCATATAAGGCATATGTTTCATTTCTGTTTAATTTTTGTAGGGTGCTAACTAAGATTTGTGCACTTCTTTTCCCATAGTCATATAAACTGTTCCAGCACTATTTATTAAAAGTACAAAGTGCCTTGGACTTCATTGGAATTCTATCAAAAATCAATTGACTGGATTCTCCGGTCTCTTAAGCTTTATAAGAAACAGTTGAACTATTTTCTGAAACTGTCATACTATTTAGAATCTCTCCAACAATGAATGAATGTTCTAGATGTTCCCGTACTTTCCAATAATTACTACTGTCATCCTTTTAAATTTTAGCTATGCTTTTGTGTGTAAACCTTTCTCATTGAGCTTTTAATTTACATTTCATGAAACCTACTTATCCTGAGAAAATTTTACTGTGCTCATTAGCCATTCTTTTTACTTTAAATTGAATTTACATAAATGTAGTTTCGTGAGTTTAGCCACATCTCTTTTCATAAACTGTTTAAAAATTTTTCCTTTTTATTGAAATTTTTGTCTCACTGAATTGTAAGAGTTACTTATATACTCTGAACAGATGACTTTGTAGATGTTTTGTGAAGTTTGTACTTTACCTTTTCATTTTATTAACAGTGTCATGAAATGCAATTTTAATTTTAAAAATTTTACTGTTGATTGATTAATTTATTCACTCATGCTGGTTGTGCTCTTGCTAAGAAATCCTTATGTAACTAAATTTTTCAAAGATTTGCCCTCATTTTTAAATTTCACACATTTTGTGGTGAAAGTTTGACTGTGCCTATTCTAATAACTTTCTGTTTTGAATATTTCAGTCTTTTTTTGGTAAAACAAGCTGAGATGATTTAAGGTTGATAGTCAAACTGCCAGCTGTGCATTTCTTAAGTTCACTACTCTTTCATATTCATGATGAGGACAATCTCAGTTCATATTTGTATTATTCAAATGAACTTTGTTCAAGAAGGTACCTTTATATACCTTGAAAATTATTTTATTGGCCGTAATTTATACTCAATGGAAAGTTTTGGTTTAGGGTTGTTGGGGTGGTTAGGCGTAAATTCGTGAAAGGACACTAAAATTCAGACAAGTAAAATGATATGGTTATTTATTTTAGTTATTTATTATTTAGTTAGTGATACTTGTAGCATATTTCTTCTGGAAATTAATTAACCATAGATGCCATATAGGCCAAATCTGCATATACTCTAATTAGGCTGTTGCTATTTGAGCCAGTAAGAGATTTCCTTTAGGGATAAGTGGCTCCACTGATTTGTGCTAGTGGTTCTGCATATTTAGATCAGTATTTGGTGCTTTTGAACTTACATGAGCATATGACTGCATGTACTGCTTTTTCTGAGAGGGGTAAAAAAAAAAAAAACAAGAACACTATGCATTTTTATCAGCTTGTTTAGAGAAATAGTCTGACTTACTTTATTTTCATTTTGTGTCTCTCAAGGTAAAGCACACGCTCAAGTGTGAAAACAGAAATCAGGAACAGTTATTTCCCTGAACTGATAGACAGGACATGTGTGCACATAGGTAGATAGAATGATTTAAAGAAATGGGCTAAGAAGGAAGAAAGATGAAATGTAAAAGCTGGAACTAATATTATCAACCCAATCTGGTATCTGAGCTCGCAAGTTAAATATAGTATTGCAATGTCAGCGTTTCTCCAGCAAAGTAGAACGCTATAAATATCCACTGTGTGGAAGCAATATTTGACCTATACAGAAGCACCATCCCCACAGTACTTGCTGCAGAAATTGGATAATGTTTGTCTGCAAAGTGGCAGACTTTGGAGTCAGAGCTGAACAGAGATGCTCCATGTAAAGAGGCAATAAAATTTTCAAGTTCGAATTGAAACATTTTACTCATTATACATTTTTAAGAACTACCAGATTTAGCCCAGTATCCTGAGCACAGTCTTAATGGAAACTGTGATATTTCAGTTCCAAGCTGTACTAAAATTCTAGCTGGATAATGCAATTCTATAAAAATTATAATCCTAATTGATGAAAAGACACTACTATTTCCTGTTTCAAAGCAAATGTTTATGGTTCAGTGCTAATGACTTAGGAGTTTTTGGAATACCATAGAATACAATTTATAGAATCTTTGTAAATTGATAGGCTTATTAATATTTGGGTTTTGTTTAATTGTGTTTTGTGTTTTGGGTAGGTCAGAGACACATATATGGCACAAGTTCATTTAATATTTTCTAAGCTACAGAGAAATCTCTGAATTTTTTTTATAGAAACAGCTTTTCATATTTTTCATAGGACATGATAACATTTGCATTAGCCAGAAGTCTAAGGTAACATATTTATTAAAACATTCTTTACCATATCAGAAACAATTCCTGCCAATTCTGTAAAGGTAGCATTGTGACTGGTGCTCCTCTAACATTTGATTTTGTAATATATTTTACTTCTATTTAACCTGAAAAAAATGTATATTTCAGCCATGTTCACTTTAACAAATCTATTACATCTTAAATTTATTCTTCATGCAATAATATCATAATTAATGAAAATATTCAAAATTATTAAAGATATGTCATAATCCTTCCATGTGTTAAGTCACTTCAGTCATGTCTGATTCTATGTGACCTAATGGATGGTGGCCCACCAAGCTCCTCTGTCCATGATGATTCTCCAGGCAAGAATATTGGAGTGGATTACCATATCTTACTCCAGTGAGTCTTCTGGACCCAAGGATCGAACCCACATCTCTTACATCTCCTGCTTTGCCAGATGGGTTTGTTACCTCTAATGCCATCTGGAAATCCCAATTCTTCTATAGAGAAGATAAATAGGCAGACATTGTGTTTTTTAACCTATGAAAGTGTTCTTAGAGCTACAGCAAAAATAAGTGATAAAATACAAATCCTTCTTAATCTCAAAGTTCAGACAGAACAACAGTTCACACTTGGTGAATGCATTTTCATATACTTTTTAATAATAAAACTTATAAAATTATGTGTATTCCAGTCATAACATATTCAAACTTGAAATTCTTTAATTGAAAATATAGTAAGAACCACTAAAAGAATAATTTTAGTAGATATACTTTATTCTGTTATATAATACACAATATTTTATAATATATAATGGTATATAACAGATGCTATATAATAACATCTGTTATAATAGTTCAAATACTTTCTTGTGGAACTAGGATATTCCTAATTTTCAATGATATAATATTTCTACTATTAATTTTTATTGGATTATGTAACTAAAATTCCTAGAACCTAAATAGTAAATATTAGGATTGATAATTTTTATATATTGGGAAAAACAGGAAAAAAGTATCTACTATTTGTAATATTTTAAACTTTCACTAGCATTGGCTCAAAATGTTCATTTCTCCAAGTCCTTTTCAGTATTGGATGCCATCATATTTTGCTATATAGGCAGAGAAAAAATATATTTTAAATTTCATTTTAATGACTTCAGAAACGACACCCAATTTTGGTTGTGTCTGGTGGTTAAAGGAAAGTCTAATGTTATAAGAACAATATTGCATAGGAGACACGGATGTTAGGTCCATGAATCAAGGTAAATTCAATGCAGAAAAACAGGAGATGGCAAGACTGAACATCAACATTTTTGGAATCAATGAACTAAAATGGATGAGAATAGGAAATTTTAATTCAGATGACCATTATATCTACTACTGTGGGCAAGAATCCCTTAGAAGAAATGGAGTATCTTTCATAATCAAGAAATGAAAATGCAGCACTTGGAGGCAATCTCTGAAAAGACAGCATGATCTCAACTTGTTTTCAAGGGAAATCATTCAATATCACAGTAACCCAAGTCTGTAAACCAATGACTAAAGCCAAAGAAGCTGAAGTTAAATGGTCTGTGAAGACCTCCAAGAACTTTTAGAACTAACACCAAAACAAACAAACAAAAAGTACTTTTCTTCATAGGGGATTGGAATGCAAAAGCAGGAAGTCAAGAGATACCAGGAGTAACAGGCACACTCTTAGCTTTAGATTACAAAGTGAACCAGGGCAAAGATAGCAGAGTTTTATGAAGAGAACAAACTAGTCATAGTGAACACCAATTTCCAGCAACATAAGATACAACTTTACACATGGACATCACCAGATGATCAATACTGAAATCAAATTGATTATAGATTGATTATATTCTTTCACCCCAAGATAGAGAAGCTCTCTATAGCCAATGAAAACAAACCTACAACTGACTGTGGCTCAGATCATGAACTCCTTATTGCAAAATTCAGGCTTAAATTGAACAAAGTATGGAAAACCATTAGTGCATTCAGGTATGACTTAAATCAAATCCCTTATGATTATGCAGTGGAAGTGACAAATAGATTTAAGAGATTAGATCTGACAGAGTGCCTAAAGAACTATGGATGGAGGTTCATAACATGGTACAAGACATGGTGACCAAAACCATCTCAAAGAAAAAGAAATGCAACAAGGCAAAATGGTTGTCTGAGGAGACCTTCAAAATAGCCAAGAAAAGAAGAGTAACAAAAGGCACAAGCAAAAGACGGTATATCTGCATTCAGATATACCCAACTGAATGCAAAGTTCCAAAGTATAGCAAAGAGAAATAAGAATGCCTTCTTAAGTGAACAATGTAAAGAAATAAAGGAAAACAATATAATGTAAAACACTAGCGACCTCTTCAAGAAAATTAAAGATACCAAGGGAATATTTCATGCAAAGATAGGCATAGTAAAGGACAGAAACTGCAAGGACGTAACAGAAGAAGAAGTTATTAACAACAGGTGGCAATAATACACAGAAGAACTATACTAGAAAGGTCTTAATGACCCAGATAACCATGATGGTGTGATCACTCACCTAGAGCCAGACATCCTGGAGTGTGAAGTCAAGTGGGCTTTAGGGGGCATAACTGCAAAGAAAGCTAGTGGAGGTGATGAAATTCTGGCTGAGCTATTCAAAATCATAAAAGAGGATGCTTTTAAAGTGCTACACCCAATATGTGGGCAATTCTGAAAAACTCAGCAGTGACCATAGGACTGAAAAAGGTTAGTTTTCATTCCATTCCCAAAGAAAGGTAATTTCAAAGAATGTCCAAACTACCAGAAAATTGGGCTCATTTCACATGCTAGCAAGTTAATGCTCAAAATCCCTCAAACTAGGTGTCAACAGCACGTAAGCTGAGAACTTCCAAATGTACAAGCTGGATTTAGAAAAGGCAGAGGAACCATAGATCAAAGTGCAAACATCCACTGGATCTCAGGGCTTCCCTGGTGGCACAGATGGTGAGGAATCTGTTTGGAATGCAGGAAATTGGCTTCAAAGCCTGGGTCAGGAAGATCCCTTGGAGGAAGAAATGACAACCCACTCAAGTATTTTTGCCTGGAGAATCCCATGGAGAGAGGAGCCTGTCAGGCTACAGTCCATCGGGTGTGAAAAGCTGGACATGAATGAGCGAGTAATACACTGGATTTAAAAAAAAAGTAAGAGAATTCCAGAAAACCTCTACTTGTGTTTCATTGAGTATGCTAAACCACTCAATATCACAGTAATCTAAGTCTATGCCCCAACCAGTAGTGCTAAAAAAGCTGAAGTTGAATCGTTCTATGAAGACCTACAATACGTTTTAGAACTAACACCCAAAAAAGATGTTGTTTTCATTATAGGGGACTGGAAAGGAAAAGTAGGAAGTCAAGAAACACCTGGAGTAGCAGGCAAATTTGGCCTTGGAATACAGAATAAATCAGGGCAAAGGCTAATAGAGTTTTGCCAAGAGAACTCACTGGTCATAGCAAACACCATCTTCCAACAACACAAGAGAAGATCCTACACATGGATATCACCAGACGGTCAACACCAAAATCAGATTGATTATATTCTTTGCAGCCAAAGATGGAGAAGCTTTATACAGTCAGTAAAAATAANGCTGGGAGGGATTGGGGGCAGGAGGAAAAGGGGATGACAGAGGATGAGATGGCTGGATGGCATCACCAAGTTGACGGATGTGAGTTTGAGTGAACCCTGGGAGTTGGTGATGGACAGGGAGGCCTGGCGTGCTGCAATTCATGGGGTCACTAAGAGTCACACACAACTGAGCGACTGAACTGAACTGAACTGACTATGCTAAAGTCTTTGACTGTGTGGATTGCCACAAACTTAATAAAATTCCAAAAGTGATGGAAATACCAGTTCACCTTGCTAGCCTCCTGAGAACCTTGAATGCAGGTCAAGAGGCAACAGTTAGAACTGGACATACAACAACTGACTGCTCAAAATTTGGAAAGAAGAACTTCAAGCTATCTAGTGTCACCCTGCTTATTTAACTTATATGTAGACTACAACATGTGAAATGCTGGCCTGGATGAATCAAAAGCTAGAAAAAGATAACAACTGCTGGGAAAAATAGTAACAACCTCAGATATGCAGATGATATCACCCTAATGGCAAAACGCAAAGAGGAACTAAAGAGGCTTTTGACGAAAGTGAAAGAGGAGAGTGAAGAAGCTGGCTTAAACTCACCGTTCAAAAAATGAAGATCATGGCATGTGATCCTATCACTTCATGGCACATAGATGGGTAATAAATGGAAACAGTGACAGACTTTACTTTCTTGGGCTCCAAAATCACCTCGAACTCTGACTACAGCCATGAAATTAATACATGCTTGTTACTTGGAAGAAAATCTATGACAAACCTTGGCAACATATTAAAATGTAGAGATATCAGTTTGCCAATAAAGGTCCATATGGTCAAAGACATGGTATTTCCAGTAGTCATGTATGGATGTGACAACTGCACAATAAATAAGGCTGAGCCCTGAAGAACGGATGCTTTTGAACTGTGGTGCTGGAGAAGACTCTTGAAAGTCCCTTGGATAGCAAGGAGATCCAACCAGTCAATCATAAAGAAATCGACCCTGAATATCCATTGGAAGGACTGACACTGAAGCTTAATCTTCAATACTTTGACCATCTGATAGAAAGAGCTGCCTATTTGGAAAACATCCTGATGCTGGGAAAGATTGAAGGCAGGAGAAGACGGCAGCAGAAGATGAGATGGGTGGATGGCATCACTGTTTAATGGACCTGAGTTTGAGCAAACCCTGAGATGTAGAAAAGGACAGGGAATCATGGTGTGCTGCAGTTTATGGGGTCACCAATGACTCCGTGACTGAAGAACAATGAAGATTTTAAAAACAGAATACTTGGCTGCTTTCCTATGTTCTCAGATGAGCTGTCTAACTAACTCTTTTCCTCAGTACCATTTCAGTTATTAGAAAAGTTTTACTTCAGACTGCCCTACATTGAGCTAGTTTCTTCATGCAATCCTTTATTAATGCTTCTGTAATCTTCTTCCATATCTCTTTCATAGTTTAATTAAATATTCATTTACATAATTGCTAATTATCTCTCTTTACAATGGAGGGCAGAGACTATGCCTGTTTTGTCAACATTGTTCCAATGCCTGCAATACACTATAGTAAACAGTACTTGCTAAATACAGTTTTGAATATTTGAGGCAATTTTATACTCATTTTATAGAAATGAATAGTTTAGCAAGGTTACGCTTTCTGAAGTTTACATACATAGCTATTAAGATTGTGAAAAAGAAATATATACAAAAGGGGAAATTATAGGAACTAGGTTATACACAAAAATATAATTTATAAAAATGACAGCCCATATTTTAAAATCGTCTAAGTATAATTTGACTCCAGGAAAATCTGGTAATTTTTATTTTTCTTCCAATCCTTATCAATATCCATAACATAGTCTCCAGTCACTCGAGAATTTCTCACTATTTATTTCTCAAAATTTCCTTTTTCTCACTTGATTTATACTTCTAATACTATCTGAAACTTGTGATCTGCCTTCACTTGTCCCATAAAAATGAAATTATTACTTTTAAACTCTTCTTTTTTCATGTGTTTAATTCTTTAAAACATAGGCATCTTCCAACCCAACTTGTTCAGAGCAAATTAAGTGTTTAATATGAGTGTTAAAAATATAACACTTTAAAGAAAGAAGTCCACAGATAAAATTTAATTGGAAAAACATGTAAAATTAGAGATTATAAATTTCATTGCACGGAAGAAAAACTACTAGAAAAGTGGATCATACAAATACAATGAGTAAAATATACTCTCAGGAGAAATTGATTTTTACAAGTTATATTGGGGATTTTGTGAAAATATTATTTGGCTCTGAAAATATTCCTGTTTTACCTATTTATCACTTTGTTAATATATCAATTATGAAATCACACAAGCAACCAAACTGTAATCATGCAAATTTTTTTACCTGATTTTAAAACTATTTTCCATGTTCATTCCAACAAGATTCAAGTTTTCAATACCAAAATGTACATTACTATTATGATTTTTTTTCTTTTTCTGTTTATAAACATGCATGAATCAGGGTGAAACCTACAAAATAATTTTTAATTACTTGGATCTTCTTTACGTTTCTGAAAGTTAATTTTAATTTCTCCCATCATTCTTCTCTCAATATTTGCTGTACTTAGCACAATGTCATTACTGTACTGCATTCTACATAGTTCATTATTCACTGAAATATGTAATATCTGACCTAAATGTTGGGTCCCAGATCTATCCTTTTGAATAAGTTGTCCATCTTCAATCATTAAAATCAGTTCTTTGCAAATGGTACAACCTAGATTACACCAGTCATCTCTTTGGCCCATCCAGATCTTTATCAAGCAATTAAACTTTCTGGGGGTAAAAAGCAATCTAAGAATAAGAATAGAGTTGATTGGTCTCACTTTGCATTGATGATCAAAGAGTTCAAATGGGTAGAGTCACTGCATGGGAATTCTTCTATATTTTCAACTGTCCCAATAATTATTTCTTTTTTTTTTTTCTTTTACTTTCACTGGAAACTATCAACCAGCACTTCCATAACAATGGAAATGAAAGCAATTAAGAACTGCCACATTTTGTATCTACCAAACCAATCTACATGTTCAATGTCTTCCCAATTGATATAATGAAAACAGCAATACTAACTATCTGGTAGTCTTTCTTGTCTTCTCAAGGATGTTGTTCCCGTGATTGCTCCCCTTCTTACCCATTTATATAGTTTTACTTACTTATTTATCTTACCCATTGATATAGTTTTACTATATCCTTCTTTATGAGAAATATGCACTCACCATAACTCTGTTCCCCTCAGACTACCTCAGTCTGCTCTCCTCTACTTCACAGGAAAACCCTCCAGACTACATACTCAATGGCTTCACATTCTGTACATACTCGATGGCTTCACACTCATCATTTATTTTTTTGCTAACCTTCTCTGATAAAGCACATGTCTCCTCCTTACAGAAATAATCACTGTCAAATTACCAAAGGTCATTATTGCACCAAACCTAATGTTTACCTATTATTGACTATAATACTATAGAAATCCCTCTTTCCTTACTTACTTTCCCCTGCAGGTCACAATTAGCTCCTAGAGGCTGCCAAAACTTTTCCTTCAAANGAAATAATCACTGTCAAATTACCAAAGGTCATTATTGCACCAAACCTAATGTTTACCTATTATTGACTATAATACTATAGAAATCCCTCTTTCCTTACTTACTTTCCCCTGCAGGTCACAATTAGCTCCTAGAGGCTGCCAAAACTTTTCCTTCAAAACCAAACTTATATATTTCCTCTTTAAAATCCCACTGGATGTCTAATAAGTGTCTCAATATTAAGAGCTGGAAAACAGAATCCTTGGAATTTTCAGAAAATCTTTTCCTCCCTAAGATATTATTTTGATTTTAATATTGTAAAAATTAATAAACTCAAAATCTAAGTCTTCTTTCATTACTCTTATTTCTTTACCTCCTTGTCTATTTCTTCATTAGGATTTCTTGTTTTACCCTAAAAATACACCTCAAAGGTGAACAATTCTGCACATTCCCTCAAAACTGTTGGGGAAGTCTTCATTGTTTCTTGTACTAACATCACCAACAGCCTGAGAGATTTTCTTGCTTCCATTCTTGCTCACATATAATCCACATAAGTCTGAGAGACTGTCTATCTATCTAACTTATACTAACAGCCTACAGACTCCAATGCTAAAAAATTAAATGGAACAAAAATGACTATTTTTAATGATAAAAGGTACAATTCACAAAGCAGACACTGTGAACCACTATACCACTATAAAATAAACAAATATATATGAAGCAGAAACCAGAGGGAATATGAGAAAAATACATAAAATCATAGTGAGAATTACTGAATATTTCCCTTAGAATATTTTGAATGTAGAAAAAATAAGAATGGCAACATCTTGAATGATATTAATAATTTTAATATAACAGATTTAGAACCCTACATTCTACAGAAATACACTTAAAGCTTTGCATTTTATATATTGCTTATAAATGTATGTTAAGATATTTAGAAAAACTGGCTGAAAGACAGACAAATCTTACTAAATTTCAGAGTAGAATTCTTATTAGATACATTCTTTGACTATAATATTTTAAAATATATTAAAAGTGGAATGAAAAAAACTTAACATTAATTATAAATAATTAATTCTAAATAATTTTTGCACCAACTATACCAGTATACCAGTATACCAGAAGAATAGCATATCCTTTTGAGATATTTTATCTCAGGAAGGCTAAATTAGATGTACATTAGGAAATGTATTAATAAGACTTTTACATTAAGGGAGGAAAATATTTTAGAAGTTAAGAAGGAATTTGAGAAAGCCATTCTAAATCAACAGTCTTGATGAATTAGAAATAGAATGAAACTTCAACAGGAAAATAAATATCCATATAAAAAAGAAACAGCATCTATGCCACCAAAGTGAAGAATAAGATAAGGATGCACACTACTTTTAATAAACATGGCTTTAGAGGGCTTAATCAATGCAAAAAGACAAATTTACAATAAACAGAATTCATTATTTACAGATGACATGATGTTTGCTCAGAAAATCCAAAAGAATTATCAAAGAAACTATTAGAACTAACATAATTCAGTCAAGTACCCTGATAAAAGTTAATGTATAAAATAATAGCTTTTTATATGTCAGTAATGTTGGAGAAGACACTTGAGAGACCCTTGAACTGCAAGGAGATCCAACCAGTCCATTCTAAATGAGATCAGCCCTGGGTGTTCATTGGAAGAACTGATGCTAAAGCTGAAACTCCAATACTCTGGCCACCACATGTGAAGAATTGACTCATTGAAAAAGACCCTGATGCTGGGAAAGATTGAAGGGAGGAGGAGGAGGGGACAACAGAGGATGAGATGGTTGGATGGCATCACAGACTCAGTGGACATGAGTTTGAGCAAGCTCAGGCGTTGGTGATGGACAGGGAAGCCTGGCATGCTGCAGTCCATGGGGTTGCAGAGAGTCAGACACGACTGAGCGACTGAACTGAATGAATTCCCTGAGAGTAAATCATGAATCACTTGCTGATCATTTGAAAGAGGCAGAGAAAATGTTAGCAGCAGATTTTAAAGGCAAAGGAGAGTAGACTTTAAAAAGTTTCCAAACAAAAAAATGAGGCTTCCCTGGTGGCTCAGATTATAAAGGATCTGCGTGCAACTCAGGAGGCCCAGGTTTGATCCCTGGGGCAGGAAGATTCTCTGGAAAAGGGAATGACTACCTACTTCAGTATTCTTGTCTGGAGAATTCCATGGACAGAAGAGCCTGGTGGGCTACAGTCCATGGGATTGCAAAGAGTTGGGCATGACTGAACAACTAACACTTTCACTTTCAATTTTAAAACATAAAACATTATTTAGGAGGAAAAATAAAGGAATTTTATCTGCCCTTTTCTCCCATACTTGTACTCTTCTTGCTTTGTTTACTCCAAATGTAGTATCACCCATGCCAATTTGTACAATTGTCCTAAATTTTCATGGTTGAAGTACCATTTCCTGAGTGATACTTTCCCAAATGTGTAAAGTAATTTCTTCTACATGTAAACATATGTAACATTATTATGTCTACTTTATTTATACTTCATAGCAGTTGTTTATTATGCATGTGAATATTATTAGTGCACAGGAATATTGCAGCTATTATTTTATAATCACCACTGTAAAATATATCTCTGATTTATAATTTCATATATCTGTTGTCACTAATATGATAATTTCAATATTACAAACTATTAGAAAAAATGGACAGGAATCAAATATATATTTATTGGAGAAATAATTTGTTTCATGCTTTTCAAATTAGATCCTTGATACATTAGCATCTAATTTTGTTTCCCAACTCAGGTGATAAGAAACATTTTTAAAAGTTCAAAGTTTATTTGAAAAAATAGAGATTATGATACATTTTACATACTATACAGTCTATAATATACAATTAACAATACATGTATTTTCTTCTATGACAACTTTGTTTTGTCATTTTGTTTTGCCTTTAATTTCTGATTGTCTTATTTTTGAGTTAAGTGCAGCAATTCTCTGTGGCTACTATATAAACTGTTTAAAAGAACAGTCAAGTGTGGCCATATCAGGAATTTTACTTTTACTTAGTAAAATGAAAGTTCCAAGGATGTCAAAGGAGTTTAAATATTTCAATACTAGGATCAGTGTTGGTTTTGGTTTTGGATTTTTTGTTTGTTTCTTTTTGGTATTACTGAATACCAGCCCAATGCTGTGCCGTGTTTAGTTGCTTAGTTGCTCTTTGCAAGCCCATGGACTGTAGACGCCTAGGTTCTTCGGTCCATGAGGATTCTTCGGGCAAGAATACTGGAGTGGGTTGCCATGCCCTCCTCCAGAGGATCTTCCCAACTCTGGGATCGAACCCAGGTCTCCTGCATTGTGGGTGGATTCTTTACTGAGCCACCAGGGAAGCAGGTAGCTTTAATATTGATATAAAATAGATAGATATAGATGTATAGCTATTTACATAGGTGTTTACATATGTACATATATATATATTTACAAAGAATGTGTGTATATATATATATATATGTATGTATATATATGTATATAGTTGTTTTTGCTGTTCAGTCACCAAGTTGTGTCCAATTCCATGTGACCCCATGGATTGCAGCCTAAAAGGCTCTATAGGTACATATATATAGACATAGATAGGGGGATATACTTTTTTCTAATACACAACAAGATAAGGACATGCAAGGTATTATTTTATTTTCCCTTTACATATAATCCTTGAAGAGTTTAATATCCTTGGTTGAGATTACTAAGAGAATAAATGCAGAACCAATGTCAAACTCTGGTTTGTGTGACTCCACAAATCTTGCTTGTAACCTGCTGTCTCTGGACACTCTCTTTGTCTTGCAGGAAGGTAAACTATGTTGAGTACACCACCCATATTTTCTTCCTGTCTCATCAGTATCCATTAATTTTCTTATTTTCATTTAATAAAGGTGTCAAATGACAGCAGGTATGTAAAAGGTATAGTAAATCATTTAGGAACTAGCAAATTTAGATGTGTGCACACACACACGTTAATGGTATCTGCCCGACAGAATTCATTTGCTACAGATGACCCATGCTACAGATGACAGGATTAAAATGACAGGTTTTACAAATCTAAGGTTTAAGGCAGGATAATGATATCATATAGCAAAGCATAAAGAAATAATAACGATCAGAATTGAAAGGCTGGCTCATAGCTGAGGTTTGAAGAATCTCCATACGAACTCTAACCATCCTTTCTCTGCAGGGGTACCATGATCTACTTTCTTTTGGGGTCAGGAGTCACTATCTTGTGGACAGAGAACCATGGAATTTGGTAGTCCACAACAGGGTATAAGCCCAGACTTCTTACACCCTGCAGGTCACACAAGCTTAGCTGTACTATGTGACCTACTGACACGACAGCTCCTTCTTGTGGGTCTGAAAGAGACCACAGTCAAATCATTCATATCTATTATGAATAAACTATGCTAATAAGCTTAAATGATTTTACACAAAAAGTTAAAAGGCCAACAGTATTAATTTCTAAACATTTGGCTTGACTAGGGATTCAGTTCAGTTCAGTCGCGCATTCGTGTCTGACTCACGCCAGGCCTCCCTGTTCATCACCAATTCCTGGGGTTCACTCAAAATCATGTCCATAGAGTCAGTGATCCCATCCATCCATCTCACCCTCTGTCATCCGCTTCTGCTCCTGCCCCCAATCCCTCCCAATATCAGAGTATTTTCCAATGAGTCAACTCTTCGCACGAGGTGGCCAAAGTACTGGAGCTTCAGCTTTAGCATCATTCCTTCCAAAGAACACCCAGGACTGATCGCCTTTAGAATGGACTGGTTGGGTCTCCTTGCAGTCCAAGGGACTCTCAAGAGTCTTCTCCAACACCACAGTTCAAAAGCATCAATTCTTCGGTGCTCAGCCCTCTTCACAGTCCAACTCTCACATCCATACATGACCAATGGAAAAACCATCCATACATGACCAATGCTGCTGCTGCTGCTAAGTCGTTTCAGTCATGTCCGACTCTGTGCGACTCCACAGGCAGCAGCCCACCAGGCTCCCCCATCCCTGGGATTCTCTAGGCAAGAATACTGGAGTGGGTTGCCATTTCCTTCTCCAATGCATGAAAGTGAAAAGTCAAAGTGAAGTCGTTCAGTCGTGTCTGACTCTTTGCGACCCCGTGGACTGCAGCCTACCAGGCTCCTCCATCCATGGGATTTTCCAGGCAAGAGTACTGGAGTGGGGTGCCATTGCATTCTCCAATATAGCCTTGACTAGATGGACCTTAGTCGCCAAAGTAATGTCTCTGCTTTTGAATATACTATCTAGGTTGGTCATAACTTTTCTTCCAAGGACTAAGGTCTTTTAATTTCATGGGTGCAATCACCACCTGCAGTGATTTTCAAGCCCCACAAAAATAAAGTTTGACACTGTTTCCACTGTTTCCCCATCTATTTCCCATGAAGTGATGGGACCAGATGCCATGATCTTCATTTTCTGAATGTTGAGCTTTAAGCCAGCTTTTTCACTGTCCACTTTCACTTTCATCAAGAAGCTTTTTAGTTCCCTTTCACTTATGGCAGAAGCCATAAGGGTGGTGTCATCTGCATATCTGAGGTGATTGATATTTCTCCCGGCAATCTTGATTCCAGCTTGTGTTTCTTCCAGTCCGGCGTTTCTCATGATGTACTCTGCATAGAAGTTAAACAAGCAGGGTGACAATATACAGCCTTGACATACTCCTTTTCCTGTTTGGAACCAGTCTGTTGTTCCAAGTCCAGTTTTAAACTGTTGCTTCCTGACCTGCATATAGGTTTCTCAAGAGGCAGGTCAGGTGGTCTGGTATTCCCATCTCTTTCAGAATTTTCCACAGTTGATTGTGATCCACACAGTCAAAGGCTTTGGCATAGTCAATAAAGCATAAATAGATGTTTTTCTGGAAGTCTCTTGCTTTTTCCATGACCCAGCAGATGTTGGCACTTTGATCTTTGCTTCCTCTGCCTTTTCTAAAACCAGCTTGAACATCTGGAGAAGGGAATGGCAAACCAGTTCAGTGTTCTTGCCTTGAGAACCCCATGACCAGTATAAACGGCAAAACGATAGGATACCAAAAGAGGAACTCCCCAGGTCAGTAGGTGCCCAATATGCTACTGGAGGTCAGTGGAGAAATAACTCCAGAAAGAATGAAGGGATGGAGCTAAAGCAAAAACAATACCCAGTTGTGGATGTGACTGGTGATAGAATCAAGATCCGATGCTGTAAAGAGCAATATTGCATAGGAACCTGGAATGTCAGGTGTCAGGTCCATGAATCAAGGCAAATTGGAAGTGGTCAAAAAGGAGATGGCAAGAGTGAATGTCGACATTCTAGGAATCAGCAAACTAAAATGGACTGGAATGGGTGAATTTAACTCAGATGACCATTATATCTACCACGGCAGGCAGGAATCCCTTAGAAGAAATAGAGTAGCCATCATGGTCAACAAAAGAGTCCGAAATGAAGTACTTGGATGCAATCTCAAAAACTACAGAATGATCTCTGTTCATTTCAAAGGCAAACCATTCAATATCACAGTAATCCTAGTATTTGCCCCAACCAGTAACGCTGAAGAAGCTGAAGTTGACTAGGGGTTAGCATTACACAAGTACATGTTTTACTTCAGTAAAATGGCTCAATTAATTCCAGACCTGCTAGAACTAGCAATCATGGTATTATATATATTTTATTAATAAGAATTAGATATCATTTAATACACATTTTAGTTGATACTGTGAATTTAACCTTACTGTGTAAAACTTACACTTCCTAACAGACCCTGAACTACTAGTCTGTTCTAGTATCTAAAACTGACATGTGCAGAAATCATGAAACTTATATATGTGATTTCTCATATAAATTTTTGCACACACATTTTCATAGAAATTATCTAATCTTCAACTTTTTGTTAGAAAGACATTTTCTTCCTTTAAAATTTTTGCATGGAATGTTACTTGATAGAGGATTCATGAAGTTATCTACACAGGGAAAATATAGGTTTTTTTTTTTTTTTTTACTCCTACTTCTTCCACATCCCTACCCCTTAATGGACACTGAATACCATCATGTAAATCCTAAGATTCCATGAAGCACAGCTTGAAAATAGCAACTCTAATCCAATCCTATTGTACAGAATGTGAAACTGAGACACATTTAGGTCAACATTTATTTGCAAAGAAGTATTGCTCATTAGCAGAAATGATGCTAAGAACCAGATTTTCTATCTTGCCTCCCAGTATGCTTTTCAAACTGAAGTATCAACAGCTGTCCAACTGACATGCAGATAATATTTTCTTAGAAATAATAATCATTTATAGATCAAAATTAATAGCTGATTATTTTTAAAGAACATTAAGCAGATTAAATATGCTTCTATAACTATATTTGATCTGTTAATTTGCATAGTTAATCTTCTTTTTATTCAGTCTAAAATAAATATATATTCAGCTTGTGGGAAAGTACCATAAGCTTAAATAATATTGAATACTAATTACTAATTATCTGAATAATTAATATCTAACATTGATTTTAATATCTATATCTAGTCTCTTTTTATTAGCTCTGATAAATGTTTCTTAACATTGTGTCTATTTCACTGGCTATTTTTTCTTCCATAGTATACATAAAATAATGGTATCTTAGAATGTTTGATTACTTAGTTTCATGAAATACATATATTTAGACAGAGTGTGCAGTGTTACTTAGGTCAGTATGTTATTTGTGCTTGAGAGCTGAGTCACAGATTGATAACTTTATCTAAAATTCACTCAGATTCACTCAGAAAATAATGTTCTCTATGGCTTTTTGCTGCACCGAATTTTATCAGCTCTTACACTATGATAAATTGAATTATTATTCATAATTATCCAATCTTCCTCCCTATAAGACACAGAACAGTGTATATAATTTATTTTAGCACAATCCACTTTAATCAACCTATGCCTATAACATGCTGCCAGAACTGTACAACTCTGACCATTGCCATGTGAATTGCAGTTATTCCCCTTGAAATCAGACTTGGGTCAAGTCACTTGGTAAGACAGCAGAATGTGCACAGAAGAGATACACTTTACGTGTCATTGAATTCTTTTCACAATCCCTATCTTCCTTCTGCAATCTCATGACGCAGCTGAAGGTGTCTCCTTCATTCAGGGATCTAGAATAAAAACTTTTGAAGCATATTGGTTGTTAACTGGCAGCAAACATAAAACACAAGCAAGAAATAGCCTTATGAGATTGTGGGGGGAGGGTACTTTTTTCTCCAGAAGAATTTAATAAAAATTGACTAATACACATTTAGTGAATGTATATTTTTGCCTACTATATGCCAAGCATTACTAGGATGTTAGCATGACAGGCAAACCCCTTTATCCCCTTCATGAAGTTTACATTTTTGATGAAGAAGAAAACCCACAAACATGTAAACAAATAAAAGAAAAAGAGTGGTAGGTACTATTGATAATATGTAACAGTGGGTCTTTGGTCTTGGGTAGTTCTAGGACCTGAATGGGATTATCAGGAGTGCATGTCTAAGGAGTGTGAAATTTGAGCTAAAATATGAAAAACAAAAAAAATAACAGTATCAAGATCTGAAGGCACAAGTTTCTAGCACAGTTTACAGAAAACATCAAGTCTGGGGGACAAGAATAGAGCATATAAGTACAAAAGAAAAACAATGTGTTTGTTAGCCATCCGTATATCTTCTTTGGAGAAATGCCTATTTAGTTCTTTAGCCCATTTTTTGATTGGGTCGTTTATTTTTCTGGAGTTGAGCTGTATAAGTTGCTTGTATATTTTTGAGATTAGTTGTTTGTCAGTTGCTTCATTTGCTATTGTTTTCTCCCATTCAGAAGGCTGTCTTTTCACCTTACTTATAGTTTCCTTTGTTGTGCAGAAGCTTTTAATTTTAATTAGATCCCATTTGTTTATTTTTGTTTTTATTTCCAGTATTCTGGGAGGTGGATCATAGAGGATCCTACTGTGATTTATGTC
>SJYV01050014.1:59035-72223 GCA_006410875.1 Neotragus pygmaeus
AAAAAAAAAAGAAAAACAAACCTGTAGGTATGGCATGTAGTGAACTAGGAAGGCAAAGGTTGAAGATATATTTGGAGAGGTGATGGAGACTGAGTTAGGTCAAGACTTGATAAGCTCAGGAAGGAGTGTCCAGTCTTTTCTTAGTTGAGTTTATAATAATCAACCAGAACCTATTACTCACTTTCAATATATAATACATCAATTCTATAACTGATATAATATATTCTTATATAATTAATTTTATTCCATTGAATTATTGTTTCCTGACCTGTCTGTTATCTCTTACTTTCAATGGCATCCCTTAGCCTAGGCCAGTGACATTGACCTGGGATTCCTGCTATATTGGAGTGCATATTTTACATCCCTGGAGTCCATATTCTTACCTCTGATAGGAACTTTCTGTCACTTAACATTCCAGTTTAATCCTACTCCACCTATAGGGACCTTCTCTAGTGCCAACACCCAAGGTTAGTTAGCATGTCTGATGAGTCTGTTCTCATCTTCTGAGATGTAAACACACAAAAATATTTTTTTCTTTAAATGTTTTCAGTCAATTATGATTTTATTCAGTAACATATTTTTTTTTCTAGAAGGTGGAGAATGAAAATCTAACTTAGTTTAGGATTGGTTATTTAAAAAATACAGTCTCCTGCATATGCTTATTTTAAACTTGAAATATTTTGTCTCTAGTTGTTGTTGTTGTTTTAAAGGAAACAATTTTCAGTTAGTTTGGTAGCTAAAACTAAGATAACAGTTTTGAACTGTGGTGTTGGAGAAGACTTTTGAGAGTCCCTTGGAATGCAAGGAGATCCAACCAGTCCATCTTAAAGGAAATCAGTCCTAAATATTCATCTGAATGACTGATGCTGAAGTTGAAACTCCAATACTTTGGCCACCTGATGAAAGAACTGACTTACTGGAAAAGACCCTGATGCTGGGAAAGATTGAAGGCAGGAGAAGGGGACAACAGAGGATGAGATGGTTGGATGGCATCACCAACTCAATGGACATGAGTTTGAGTAAGCTCTGGGAGTTGGTGATGGACAGGGAAGCCTGGCGTGCTGCATTCCATGTGGTCACAAAGAATCAGACACGACTGAGAGACTGAACTGAACTGAACTGAACATAACAGTTATCTAAGTTTGAGTGAACTCCGGGAGTTGGTGATAGACAGGGAGGCCTGGCGTGCTGCAATTCGTGGCGTCACAAAGAGTCAGGCACTACTGACCGACTGAACTGAGTTGAACTGAACTGAATAAATTGCAAAAGAATAAGAAAAATCTCTTTATTCAAAAGTAAGTGATTTGGCCAGGAGCAACACTAACCTCTACTGCCTGTGTATTAATTACTCAATAATGATCCCAACATTTTCTATCCTGAGATACCAAACTAGACACAGCCACACAGGTTTACTGTATGTCTGATGCCTATTTCCTCTCTGCCTGTCAGCAATTCTGCTCAGCTCTCACACATGACAGCTACTCTAGCACATTCATGGGCATACTCTGAGGAAAAAAATATGCTATTTCTGTATCTTGAGTTGCTGCTAGCTGAGCTGAGTTCTAATTTCTTCAGGAACATCCTGAAGAAAGACATCTAAGTCATCGACATATGCTGCTTAATCCAATGAACTATAAACCCTAATATGTTGTATTCTTATGTCTTCATGATACTCCTTAGAAAGTATGGGATCAATAAACTACAAAAATATCATTAAAAAGTACAAGCAACGATATCTCACATCCTTAGCCCACTTTAATTACACTAAATAAAATTTTTATACATAGCAAAACAACAGCAACAAAAAGTACCTGATTTGGAATTAAAAACAATGTGTCTTCATGTGTAGCCTTTGGCAACTTATTGAATTATTTTAAATACCCTACCGCCATGTATGTGTCATTCTAGAATACATGTTGTTGTTGCTGTTGAGTTGCTCACTGGTGTTTAGCTCTTTGTGATCCCAAGGATTACAGCATGCCAGGCCTCCCTGTCCTTCACTATCTGCTGAAGTTTCCTCAGATTCATGTCCATTGAGTTGGAAATGCAATCTAAACATCTTATCCTCTGCCACCCTCTTCTCCTTTTGCCTTCAATATTTCCCAGGGTTTTTTCCAATGAGTCAGCTCTTCAAATCAGGTGACCAAAGTACTGGAGCTTAAACTTCAGCATCAGCCCTTCCAATGAATATTCAGGGTTGGTTTCTTTTAGGATTGACTGGTTTGATCTCCTTGTTATCCAAGGGGCTCTCAAGAATCTTCTCCAACACCACAGTTTGAAGGCATCAATTCTTCTTTATGGTCCAACAATCACCTCCATACATGACTGCTGGAAAAACCGTAGCTTCCACTATATGGACCTTGGTTGGTAAAGGTTGTCTTTGCTTTTTAATATGTCTAGGTTGGTCATCTTTATTTCCAAGGATCAAGCATCTTTTAATTTCATGGCTACAGTCACCATTCCCAGTGGTTTTGGAGCCCAAGAAAATAAAGTCTGTCACTGTTTCCATTTTTTCTCCATCTATTTGACATGAAGTGATGGGACTGGATACCAACATCATAGTTTTTTGATTGTTGAATTTTAAGCTAGCTTCTTCATTCTCCTCTTTCACTTCATCAAAGGGCTCATTATTTCATCTTCACTTTCTGCTTTTAGGGCAGTGTCATCTTTATATCTGAGGTTATTGATATTTCTCCTGGCAATCTTAATTTCAGTTTGAGCTGCATCCAGCTAGTAATTCCCCATGATGTACTCTGCATATAAGCTAAATAAGCAGCGTGACAATATACAGCCTTGATGTACTCCTTTCCCAATTTTGAAGCGGTCTGTTGTTCCATGTAAGGGTCTAACTGCTACTTCTTGACCTACATACAGGTTTCTCAGGACATGGGTAAGAGAATCCTGAAATTCTCCTAAAGAACCACCCACAGTTTGTTGCAATCACTCCATCAAAGGCTTTAGTGTAGCCAATGAGGCAGAAGTAGATGCTGTTCTAGAATTCCTTTGCTTTTTCTATGATCTAACAGATGTTGGCAATTTGATCTCTGGTTCCTCTACCTTTTGTAAACCCAGATTCTACAACTGGAGGTTCTTGGTTCACACACTGCTGAAATTTAGCTTGAAGGATTTTGAGCATAATCTTGCTAGGAAGTGAAATGAACAAAATTGTACAGTAGTTTGTACATTCTTTGGCACTGCTCTTCTTTGAGATTGAAATGAAAACTGACCTTTTCTAGTCCTGTGGCCACTGCTGAGTTTCCCAAATTTTTTGGTATATTGAAGGCAGCAGTTTAACAGCATCATTTTATATGATTTGAAATAGCTCAGCTGAAATTCCATCAGCTCTATGAGCCTTGTTCGTAGTAATATTTCCTAAGGGCCTCTTTACGTCAGACTCCAAGATGCCAGGCTCTAGGTGAGTGACAACATTATTGTGGTTATCTGGGTCATAAACAGTTTTTTGTATAGTTCTTGTGTGTATCCTTGCCACCTCTTGTTAACCTCTTCTGCTTTTTTTTCAGTCTTTACCACCATTTCTGTCTTTATCATATCCATTCTTGCATGAAATGTTCCCTTGATATCTCCAATTTTCTTGAAGGGACCACTAATCTTTCTCATTCTATTGTTTTCTCTACTTTTTGAACTGTTCATTTAAGAAGGTCTTCTTGTCTTTCCTTGCTATTCTCCGAAACTCTGCACTCAGTTGGGTATATCTTTCCCTTTTCTCCCTTGCTTTTTGCTTCTCTTCTTTCCTCAGCTTTGTATAAAGTCTACTTAGACAACCACCTTGCCTTCTTGCATTTCTTTTTTTTTTTTGGATGGTTTTTGTTACTGAATCTTGTACATCTATATACCTCTGTCCATAGTTCTTCAGGCACTCTGTCCATCAGATCTAATCCCTTGAATCTATTCATCACCTTCACTGAATAATCATAAGGGATTTGATTTATGTCATACTTCTATGGCCTATTTGTTTTCCCAACTTAAGCCTGAATTTTGCATAAAGGAGCTCATGATCTGAGCCACAGTTAGGTCCATGTATTGTTTTTGCTGACTGTATATAGTGTCTCCATTTTTGGCTGCAAATAATATAATCAATCTATAATCAGTCTGATTTCAGTATTGACCATTTGGCAATGTCCTGGTGTAGATCTGTCTCTTGTGTTGTTGGAAATTGGTGTTTGCTACAACCAGTACATTCTCTTGACACAACTCTGTTAGCCTTTGCCCTGCTTCATTTTGCAATCCAAGGCCAAACTTGCCTGCTACTGCAGGTATATCTTGACTTCATACTTTTGCTTTCTTTCCCCTAAAATGCAAAAAACTTTTTTTTTTTTGCTGTTATTTCTAGAAGGTCTTGTAGGTCTTCACAGAACTGTTCAACTGCAGCTTCTTCAGCATCAGCAGTTGGGGCATAGACTTGGATGACTGTGATGTTGAATAGCTTGCCTTGGAAACGAACTGAGATCATGCTGTTGTTCTTGAAGTTGTACCCAAGTACTGCATTTCGGACACTTTTGTTGATTATGAGAGCTACTCCATTTCTTCCACAGGATTTTTGCCCACATTAGTAGATATAATGGTAATCTGAATTAAATTTGCCTATTCCCATCCGTTTCAATTCACTGATTCCTAAGATGTCAAAATTCACTCTTATCACCTCCTGCTTGAGCACGTCTAACTGTCCTTGATTCATGGAGCTAACATTTCAGGTTATTATGCAATATTACTCTTTACAGCATTGGACTTCACTTTCACTACCAGATACATCCACAGCTAAGCATTGTTTCCACTTTGGCCCACCAGCTACATTCTTTCTGGAACTATTAGTATTTGTCTTCCACTTTTTCCCAGTAGCATACTAGACACCTTCTGACCTATGTGGCTCAACTTCTGGTGTCATATCTTTTTGCCTTATCGTACTGTTCATGTAGTTTTCACAGAAAAATACTGGAGTGGTTTGCCATTCCCTCCTCCAGTGGACCGCATTTTGTTCAGAACTCTCCACTATGATCCGTCAGTCATGACTCATAGCTTCTTTGAGTTACACAAGCCCCTTCTCCATGACAAGGTTATGATCCATGAAGGGGAATAATACATGTACCAAAAAGTAAAAATTCAACTCCAGAGAATATTCATGTGGAGAAGCAGGATTAGACTTAGAGGAATATTTTAGAGAACACATTTTCTTGAAATTCACACATATTTGATTCTTAGCTTCCTAGAAATATCAAACTTTCAGAAGTATTGTATGTATAAGATAACAAAAGCGGGTAAGAAGTTCAACACAACACCTTACTTATTTTTATTAAATAACAACATTGCATCTTTCTCTGCCTACACTCAAATATTTTTATAGCTTTGAATATTTCAATGAGAATGCATCACACTATATTTGATGCTTCATGTGATGATGAAATACCACATTTGATGTTTCAAGTGATGATGTAAATGGAAATTAAATTGATACTGAATTTAAAAAATACATTTGACTGTGAAAATCTATATTAACAAATCTAGTGTGTTTTCCTAAATATTCTTAAATATGTTTTCCAAAGTTTTCAGGGATCAGGTATAAAAATGGATAGACATTTACCTCTAATTCCTGGTCCTAATGAGACTGTGCCATTCACATTATGGCCTGTTCCTCTTACTACATCCCTCCCGTTGGCAAGAAATCTAGAACAGCCTGTAGAGACATTCCCAAATTATAATTTCCAACAGGAAATGTTAAGTATCCAGCTATTGAAGATATGACTCTACCCCTTTATCATTTAATTCGCAATATATCAAGTGATTATATGTCTTTTATGTATATATGTCTATTTACCTTAGACAGTTTACCTGAAATAAATCTTATATGCAAAATTATAAGATTTGGAGATACAGATATAATTCCTGCTGCTTATAATACAAAATTGTACTCTGGACATGGAAGAAATAGTGTAAAATCCAAGCATATTAGCATGCTGTGTCAGACTTAAGACAGAAAATTCATGGAACAGGAGTTTGATACAATTTGGATAAAGGGAAAATTGTTATTATCTACAAAAACATGTTTGGTAGATACTCCCTGCTTATGGAAATGAGGATGATAATTGTTTTTTTGAGAAAAAGGATTGTTGTAAGCAAATATGAAATACAATGCTATTTTAGAGCTTATAGGAAATGTAAGGCTTTCTTAGGGTTCCTGGGGAATGTGGTTGCATTCTAGTTATTCTAATATTCTACATATGTACCACTGTGTAAATATCTGGATTCTTTTAAATTCTATGAATTACATAGAAATAAAGAACAGTTTAAAACAATATGCTTCTTTATTCTATGTGACTTTGATAACTAATTCAAAAATATATACTTCTAAATGCAGTCTACTAAAATATTGCATGGCCATAAAATTTGTTCGAGTTTTACTGTAACATCATACAGAAAAACCCAGATGAACTTTCTGGCCAATCCAAAATACAGTGGATCTGAGTTCAAAACTTGACTTTATAATTAAAATTTTTCTAAATATAGACTAATCATCATGTTTTAATTTATAATAACTGTATCATTGAATTCAGTTCAGTCACTCAGTCATGTCCGACTCTTTGCGACCCCATGAGTCACAGCCCACCAGGCCTCCCTGTTCATCACCATCTCTTGCAGTTCACTCAGACTCATGTCCATCGAGTCCGTGATGCCATCCAGCCATCTTATCCTCTGTCGTCCCCTTCTCCTCCTGCCCCCAATCCCTCCCAGCATCAGAGTCTTTTCCAACGAGTCAACTCTTCGCATGAGGTTGCCAAAGTACTGGAGTTTCAGCTTTAGCATCATTCCTGCCAAAGAAATCCCAGGGTTGATCTCCTTCNGCTGCTAAGTCACTTCAGTCATGTCCGACTCTGTGCGACCCCATAGACAGCAGCCCACCAGGCTTCCCTTTCCCTGGGATTCTCCAGGCAAGAACAGTGGAGTGGGTTGACATTTCCTTCTCTTGTTAGGTATTGACTTTTCTGCACATGCATTGGTGAGTTCAACTTGGGATATGTTCAAATTTCTCAGAAGAAAAGTTTAAAAATAATTTTGAAACACAGTATTGCCGGATAGTACTTAAAATGCACTGTGAGATCAATTTTCAAACTTCTTTTTCCATTCCCAAAACAACAATAAATAATGGGAGAGGCTATGCATGTGTAAGGATAGGGGGTATGTATGATATCTATTGTCCTTTCAATTTTGCTTTAAAGTTAAAGCTGTTCTAAAAAATAAGTGTTTAAAATTAAGAAAAGTTAAATTTTAATTAGAATATATTGTTACAATTAAAATTATTGTTTTTTTAATTTTTCTTTTCTCATTGGACTACAGAGGAACTGGAACACAGAGATGCAACCCAGGCACATTGGATCTGCTGTGCTCTGGGTATAAAATCAGGGAAATATGGGAGTCTGACTCTTGCATTAATGATAATTAAGACTAACATAGCACTGAAAACATAATACTATGCAATGAATTAAGTGTTATCCCAGTTAAAATGATGACAGATTTGCTGTGGAAACTTACAAAGCAAGAGGAAAAATAAACATATTTGGCCAACATTCAGATAGTAAAACAAGCCATGAATCTCTGGGAATTATGATTATGACCACAGAATNGCAATGAATTAAGTGTTATCCCAGTTAAAATGATGACAGATTTGCTGTGGAAACTTACAAAGCAAGAGGAAAAATAAACATATTTGGCCAACATTCAGATAGTAAAACAAGCCATGAATCTCTGGGAATTATGATTATGACCACAGAATTATGAATTCTGGAGAAGTGATAACATCAGTGTAAATTAAATGCGTGCACTTCTAAAAATAGGCATACATGCAAGACTTCACTTTCTGAGAGTGAGTAAAAGAGGGCTTATACAGTGCAGTTTATGCTGCTAAGACAAACTGCACAACTTATTACCACCATTCCCCAAATATATATAAAGAGAAATTCAACTCTCTCCTTGTATATTCTTTATCCTAAAACCAATTCTATATGAATCAAATATTTGAGTAAAAAACAAGTCATAAAACCTCACAAATTATGAATAAATGTTTGCAGAATGAAATATTGTTTCTAGCTAGACACAAAATTCAGAGACAATAAGGAAAATTTATGATTAATTTGACTACATAAATATTTAACATTTTGAACATGAATAAAAAACAAAATACAATTTAAAAAGCAAACTGCCATATTGAGTAAAGATATTTGCAATATATATGATAGAAAGGGATTTTACTTCTTTAATATTACATGTAAAGAGTTTAAACCAAGCACTAAAAAATATAAATTACATGGTACAAACTGGATATATTAATTGAAAGTGCAATTTCTATTAAAAAGTCAATTATACACAACTATATGAAAAGCTGGGAATCATATGTAAGAAGTAATTTTTAAAAACATGTAGCCATGAATACTCAGCATAAGAAATAGGAGATTAAGCATTCTATTTGCTTTTGATTATTTTGTTTTATATTTCTTCCTATATTTTTTTGCATTGAGCCGAAAATAATCTACAAGTAAGTTACTAGAACTAATAAGAATTTTTCAGGATAAGGAGGATATACATTCAATATATAAAAATAAAATACATATATAAATGCATATACATATATACATAATTAATGAACAGCTGGAAAGTAATATAAAAATACTGCCTTATAGTACGTTACTGACATGATGATCAAAATACTTTATAATTTTTAAGTATACAAGTATACTTTATATTATATTATTATCAGTAAATAAAGTATTTTATGAGATATAGAATAAGGCTAACACTATAGCATCAAAACACTGCTAAGTCACTTCAGTCATGTCCGACTCTGTGCGACCCAATAGACAGTAGCCCACCAGGCTCCCCCTTCCCTGGGATTCTCCAAGCAAGAATACTGGGGTGGGTTGCCATTTCCTTCTCCAATGCAGGAAAAGTGAAAAGTGAAAGTGAAGTCGCTCAGTCGTGTCCAACCCTCAGAGACCCCATGGACTGCAGCCTTCCAGGCTACTCTGTCCATAGGATTTTCCAGGCAAGAGTGCTGGAGTGGGGTGCCATTGTCTTCTAAAACTAACTAAATATCTATATAATTTCATGTATATGTATATGTATAATTACATGTATAATTATACATGCACATGTATAATTACATGTATATGTAAATATATATATATATATATATATAATTTTTAAAGACCTATAAAAATGAAAAAAAAATTTCCACTTAATAACAAGACAAAGGAGATTTAAAATGGATTATATGTTTGAACCAGCATCCTTAAAAAAAAAAAAATGGTACATACGATAAGCAGGGCTTCCCTGATGGCTCAGTTGGTAAAGAATCTGCCTGTAATACTGGTGACCTGGGTTCGATCCCAGGGTTGGGAAGATCCCCTGGATGTGGGCATGGCCACCCACTCTAGTATCCTTGCCTGGAGAATCCCCATGGGCAGAGGAGCCCGGGGAACTACAGTCCATGGGGTTGCAAAGAGTCTGATATGACTGAGTGACTTTCACTTATAATAAGCAAATGAAAAGATCTGTCAATAGGGAATTTAAATACTCACCATAATACCATTATACATCTATTAGAATGGCTAAAATTAAAATAGTATACACGCAAAGCAGGCGCTCTACCACTGAGCTTTTGAAGAATATATACTATTATGTAAAAAAAAAAAAAAATAGTATACACACCATGTACTAAAATTCTTTATTTTTTGGCACAACTTTCCACACAATGTTTTATCTATCCATTCTATTTAGCCAGTGACATAGGTCACCTTTGAAATACCATCTAAAATTTGCACTATTGATATAATTCAAATTTAGAGTGGTCTGTCACAACTGAACGTGTATATAAAATACCCGTATCTAAAACATAACATCTAAAAGACTCCTACTCTTTAATCATCTTTCTATTTCATATATTCACCAATATATTTAATAAATATCTGTTGAACCCACTATGTTCCAGACAACGTTCCAGGACTATGAATATATCAGTGAACATAGCAGTCAAAATGACTCAGATTAGAGTTTCCTGTTGAGTTAGATGAGAGAGATAATAAAGAAAAAAGAGAGATTATAGAATATATTGTCATATAGTGGAAATTGATGTGGGAAAAGGAAAACATGAACAGGTCAAAGAGAGTGGAAGAATGCTCCAATCTTGAATGGGGTTGAGAGAAAGCCTCACTGAGAAGATGGACTAGGAAGGACAACCAGGAGAAGAGGTGCTGATCAATGGAGATATGTAAAGCTCCAGGCAGGACTCCCTGTTGCTGAAAAAGTTCAATGACAAAGACAGCTGATGTATGATAAAATGTATGAGTGTTTACATATGGAAATATAGAGAGTGAATGTTGGATTTAAAGAACATTAATGCAATTCATTATGGTCACGTGATATGTTCATACTGCAAATGAGGTACTCTCTCTTCAACTACCACCTCATTTCCTCTTATCCATTTAGACTGTTAATTATTTAGTAGGTTTTCCTATTAATATGGTAATTATTAACATGGTAATCATGATAATCATTATTAATATGCATTTATTCTGAGGACAATTGGAGCAAAATCCCTCGTGGGATGTTTAAATTTTCTCATTTGTAAGTTCAAGGAGATGGTAAAAATGGCCAACTAGGCCATTAAACTGTTTTAACCTATGGCAAGCTGTTCTCAGAAGATCACTGAGCAAGAGTTAACCACCAAAATAAAGGTGAAGACCTCTTGGTAACATTTCATTGGATACACATGAATACCTCATTAGAATAAAAACCAACTTCTGTAATTGCTGAAGGGGCTATAGAATTGCATGATATTCCATTATTAATCTAAGAAGCAATACATTTATGAGTGTGTCACCTCGTTATGTTTGTTGTGTAATACATGCATTGTATTCTAAATAATACTTGTTTAGAAGTTGGCTTTGTTGTAAATCTCTGAGAATTTGAATTAAAAATATATTAGGATTTACTATGAATATTGTTTATAATATTCTTCAGAATTATACTCTCAGTTATATATATATATATAATGTTTTTAAATTAACATATTTTAAATAGTGTACTTGAGAGAAGTTTCAGTTTTTACACATTTTATGGTTTTATTAAAGGAAAATGAAACTTAAGAATCAACTCAGTTAAATTTACCTAAATGAAATGTTATATATTAACCTTTATATCCTGAGTTAAGTATTTGAAAGTACTAGAATAACAGACATAGATACCCTATGCATGAGACTCTGACTATGGTTCAGTATAACTTATTACATGCTATCTTGCTATTTCTAGGGCTTTTGTTTGGGTTACTATAATCATTGTTGTTATTAGTATTGATAGTAGGTATATATTGGTTCAACTTAGGCTTCTATTAGAAAGCAGAAAATTCCAGCTAGGTTAGTCTAGCTTGTCTAAATACTGGGAAAAAAAAAAACATAAACAAAAACAAAAACCTAGCATGGAATGAAACCTGAAAAAGTTGGTAATATTTAACTTGAATTAAGAAGATACTTGTTTCAATAGTTCATGTGATTTTCTTCATTTTTATAAGGTCCAGATTCCTTTTCTTTAACTATCAATGCATATATGTACAATCAAAGACAGGCTGAAAAATTCAAATTTTTTTCTTTCTTTCTTGTAAAGAGAACACAAAAACTGAGCAGGGGTAAGAATAAGCATCACGTAAAAAAGGAACACAAGGAAATCCTCTTATAGGTGGGTCTGTGGGGAGTTTTGGAATCTCAGAAGGCAACATAACTGGGAAAAAAAAGAAAAGGAAAACCCACAGAATACATGCCTAACCACAACCCAAAAGACTCTAACCTAACACTAACACAGAGCCTGGCCCACTCACAAAACAAAGGCTTGAGAGAATACTAAAGGAGAGCTAGCCTGCTGCATAACAGCCCTTCCCCACCTGGAGATAGAGAGGCAGGCTTGCAACAGCCAGAGCCAGAAGGCAAGGGGCTGCTGCAATCCCAGCCCGAGATGGCATCTTCCACCAAACAGTGAGCAGGCTCCCAGCTGCTAACCACGTCTTTCTGAGATCCTGGATGGTTGACAGCCACCATGCGGGTCGCAGTCTGAGATCAGCTCTCCAGAGGAGACATACGGCACATCTGAGACGGTGCTCTCACAGCGCATCCAGGAAAATGAGTGGCCGGGACCAAGGAGGTGGATGCATGGCTCTCCTGGGACAGTGCACTCGCGAAGCACCTGGTCGCTTGAGCGCTTCAGAATTGGGAATGGCACAAAACACACACCCAACCCACACAGACTGAGCCAGAACTCTGTCTGAGTATCTCCTGTGGAGGTATGGATCAGCAGTAGACCTGGGTATGGCATAAGCCCTCTTGGAGGAGGTCTCCATTAACCCCATTATAGAATTGCCAGAATTTACACAGGACTGGGGAAACAGACTCATGGAGGGCACAAATAAAGCCTTGTGCACACCAGGATACAGGAGAAAGGAGCAGTGAATCCACGAGAGACTGACCCAGAAAAGCCCATGAGTGTCCAGGAGTCTCCAGTGGAGGAGTGTGTCAGTGGAATCCTGCTGCAGGTCAGGGGTACTGAGTGCGGCAGTGTGTGCATGAGACCTTTTGAAGGAGGTTGCGAATATCTACATTACTTCCACTATAGTTTGGTCTCAGGTCAAGCAACAGGGAGGAAAACAGCCCTGCCCATCAACAGATAACTGAATTAAATATTTACTGAGCATGGCCCCACCCATCAGAAAAAGACCCAGTTTCCCCCTCAGTCAGGCTCTCCCACCAGGAAGCTTCCATAAGTCTCTTATCCTTATCCATCAGAGGGAAGACAAAATGAAAACAACAATCACAGAAAACTAACCAAACTGATCACAAGAACCATAGCCTTGGTTAGCTCAATGAAACTATGAGCGCTGCCATATATGGCCACCCAACATGGACAGGTCGTGGTGGAGAGTACTGACAAAACGTGGTCCACTAGAGAAGGGAATGGCAAACCACTTTAGTATTCTTGCCTTGAGAACCCCATGAACAGTATGAAAAGGCAAAAAGGTATGACACTGAAGGATGAACTCCCTAGCTCAGTATTTGCCCCATATGCTACTGTACGAGTGTAGAAATAACTCCAGAAAGAATCAAGAGACAGAGTCAAAGCAAAAACAACACCCAGTTGTGG
>SJYV01050014.1:72291-97645 GCA_006410875.1 Neotragus pygmaeus
CCCCTTCCCTGGGATTCTCCAAGCAAGAATACTGGGGTGGGTTGCCATTTCCTTCTCCAATGCAGGAAAAGTGAAAAGTGAAAGTGAAGTCGCTCAGTCGTGTCCAACCCTCAGAGACCCCATGGACTGCAGCCTTCCAGGCTACTCTGTCCATAGGATTTTCCAGGCAAGAGTGCTGGAGTGGGGTGCCATTGTCTTCTAAAACTAACTAAATATCTATATAATTTCATGTATATGTATATGTATAATTACATGTATAATTATACATGCACATGTATAATTACATGTATATGTAAATATATATATATATATATATATAATTTTTAAAGACCTATAAAAATGAAAAAAAAATTTCCACTTAATAACAAGACAAAGGAGATTTAAAATGGATTATATGTTTGAACCAGCATCCTTAAAAAAAAAAAAATGGTACATACGATAAGCAGGGCTTCCCTGATGGCTCAGTTGGTAAAGAATCTGCCTGTAATACTGGTGACCTGGGTTCGATCCCAGGGTTGGGAAGATCCCCTGGATGTGGGCATGGCCACCCACTCTAGTATCCTTGCCTGGAGAATCCCCATGGGCAGAGGAGCCCGGGGAACTACAGTCCATGGGGTTGCAAAGAGTCTGATATGACTGAGTGACTTTCACTTATAATAAGCAAATGAAAAGATCTGTCAATAGGGAATTTAAATACTCACCATAATACCATTATACATCTATTAGAATGGCTAAAATTAAAATAGTATACACGCAAAGCAGGCGCTCTACCACTGAGCTTTTGAAGAATATATACTATTATGTAAAAAAAAAAAAAAATAGTATACACACCATGTACTAAAATTCTTTATTTTTTGGCACAACTTTCCACACAATGTTTTATCTATCCATTCTATTTAGCCAGTGACATAGGTCACCTTTGAAATACCATCTAAAATTTGCACTATTGATATAATTCAAATTTAGAGTGGTCTGTCACAACTGAACGTGTATATAAAATACCCGTATCTAAAACATAACATCTAAAAGACTCCTACTCTTTAATCATCTTTCTATTTCATATATTCACCAATATATTTAATAAATATCTGTTGAACCCACTATGTTCCAGACAACGTTCCAGGACTATGAATATATCAGTGAACATAGCAGTCAAAATGACTCAGATTAGAGTTTCCTGTTGAGTTAGATGAGAGAGATAATAAAGAAAAAAGAGAGATTATAGAATATATTGTCATATAGTGGAAATTGATGTGGGAAAAGGAAAACATGAACAGGTCAAAGAGAGTGGAAGAATGCTCCAATCTTGAATGGGGTTGAGAGAAAGCCTCACTGAGAAGATGGACTAGGAAGGACAACCAGGAGAAGAGGTGCTGATCAATGGAGATATGTAAAGCTCCAGGCAGGACTCCCTGTTGCTGAAAAAGTTCAATGACAAAGACAGCTGATGTATGATAAAATGTATGAGTGTTTACATATGGAAATATAGAGAGTGAATGTTGGATTTAAAGAACATTAATGCAATTCATTATGGTCACGTGATATGTTCATACTGCAAATGAGGTACTCTCTCTTCAACTACCACCTCATTTCCTCTTATCCATTTAGACTGTTAATTATTTAGTAGGTTTTCCTATTAATATGGTAATTATTAACATGGTAATCATGATAATCATTATTAATATGCATTTATTCTGAGGACAATTGGAGCAAAATCCCTCGTGGGATGTTTAAATTTTCTCATTTGTAAGTTCAAGGAGATGGTAAAAATGGCCAACTAGGCCATTAAACTGTTTTAACCTATGGCAAGCTGTTCTCAGAAGATCACTGAGCAAGAGTTAACCACCAAAATAAAGGTGAAGACCTCTTGGTAACATTTCATTGGATACACATGAATACCTCATTAGAATAAAAACCAACTTCTGTAATTGCTGAAGGGGCTATAGAATTGCATGATATTCCATTATTAATCTAAGAAGCAATACATTTATGAGTGTGTCACCTCGTTATGTTTGTTGTGTAATACATGCATTGTATTCTAAATAATACTTGTTTAGAAGTTGGCTTTGTTGTAAATCTCTGAGAATTTGAATTAAAAATATATTAGGATTTACTATGAATATTGTTTATAATATTCTTCAGAATTATACTCTCAGTTATATATATATATATAATGTTTTTAAATTAACATATTTTAAATAGTGTACTTGAGAGAAGTTTCAGTTTTTACACATTTTATGGTTTTATTAAAGGAAAATGAAACTTAAGAATCAACTCAGTTAAATTTACCTAAATGAAATGTTATATATTAACCTTTATATCCTGAGTTAAGTATTTGAAAGTACTAGAATAACAGACATAGATACCCTATGCATGAGACTCTGACTATGGTTCAGTATAACTTATTACATGCTATCTTGCTATTTCTAGGGCTTTTGTTTGGGTTACTATAATCATTGTTGTTATTAGTATTGATAGTAGGTATATATTGGTTCAACTTAGGCTTCTATTAGAAAGCAGAAAATTCCAGCTAGGTTAGTCTAGCTTGTCTAAATACTGGGAAAAAAAAAAACATAAACAAAAACAAAAACCTAGCATGGAATGAAACCTGAAAAAGTTGGTAATATTTAACTTGAATTAAGAAGATACTTGTTTCAATAGTTCATGTGATTTTCTTCATTTTTATAAGGTCCAGATTCCTTTTCTTTAACTATCAATGCATATATGTACAATCAAAGACAGGCTGAAAAATTCAAATTTTTTTCTTTCTTTCTTGTAAAGAGAACACAAAAACTGAGCAGGGGTAAGAATAAGCATCACGTAAAAAAGGAACACAAGGAAATCCTCTTATAGGTGGGTCTGTGGGGAGTTTTGGAATCTCAGAAGGCAACATAACTGGGAAAAAAAAGAAAAGGAAAACCCACAGAATACATGCCTAACCACAACCCAAAAGACTCTAACCTAACACTAACACAGAGCCTGGCCCACTCACAAAACAAAGGCTTGAGAGAATACTAAAGGAGAGCTAGCCTGCTGCATAACAGCCCTTCCCCACCTGGAGATAGAGAGGCAGGCTTGCAACAGCCAGAGCCAGAAGGCAAGGGGCTGCTGCAATCCCAGCCCGAGATGGCATCTTCCACCAAACAGTGAGCAGGCTCCCAGCTGCTAACCACGTCTTTCTGAGATCCTGGATGGTTGACAGCCACCATGCGGGTCGCAGTCTGAGATCAGCTCTCCAGAGGAGACATACGGCACATCTGAGACGGTGCTCTCACAGCGCATCCAGGAAAATGAGTGGCCGGGACCAAGGAGGTGGATGCATGGCTCTCCTGGGACAGTGCACTCGCGAAGCACCTGGTCGCTTGAGCGCTTCAGAATTGGGAATGGCACAAAACACACACCCAACCCACACAGACTGAGCCAGAACTCTGTCTGAGTATCTCCTGTGGAGGTATGGATCAGCAGTAGACCTGGGTATGGCATAAGCCCTCTTGGAGGAGGTCTCCATTAACCCCATTATAGAATTGCCAGAATTTACACAGGACTGGGGAAACAGACTCATGGAGGGCACAAATAAAGCCTTGTGCACACCAGGATACAGGAGAAAGGAGCAGTGAATCCACGAGAGACTGACCCAGAAAAGCCCATGAGTGTCCAGGAGTCTCCAGTGGAGGAGTGTGTCAGTGGAATCCTGCTGCAGGTCAGGGGTACTGAGTGCGGCAGTGTGTGCATGAGACCTTTTGAAGGAGGTTGCGAATATCTACATTACTTCCACTATAGTTTGGTCTCAGGTCAAGCAACAGGGAGGAAAACAGCCCTGCCCATCAACAGATAACTGAATTAAATATTTACTGAGCATGGCCCCACCCATCAGAAAAAGACCCAGTTTCCCCCTCAGTCAGGCTCTCCCACCAGGAAGCTTCCATAAGTCTCTTATCCTTATCCATCAGAGGGAAGACAAAATGAAAACAACAATCACAGAAAACTAACCAAACTGATCACAAGAACCATAGCCTTGGTTAGCTCAATGAAACTATGAGCGCTGCCATATATGGCCACCCAACATGGACAGGTCGTGGTGGAGAGTACTGACAAAACGTGGTCCACTAGAGAAGGGAATGGCAAACCACTTTAGTATTCTTGCCTTGAGAACCCCATGAACAGTATGAAAAGGCAAAAAGGTATGACACTGAAAGATGAACTCCCTAGCTCAGTATTTGCCCCATATGCTACTGTACGAGTGTAGAAATAACTCCAGAAAGAATCAAGAGACAGAGTCAAAGCAAAAACAACACCCAGTTGTGGATATGACGGGTTATGGAAGTTAAGTCTGATCTGCAAAGAGCAATATTGCATAGCAACCTGGACTGTTAGGTCCATTAATCAAGGCAAATTGGAAGTGGCCAAACAGGAGATGGCAAGAGTGAAACTGATATTTTAGGAATCAGTGAACTAAAATGGACTGGAATGGGTAAATTTAATTCAGATGACCAGTATATCTACTACTGTTGGTAAGAATCCCTTAGAAGAAATGGAGTAGCCATCATAGTCAACAAAAGAGTCCAAAATGCAGTACTTGGATGTACTATATTTTTGAGACAGATCATTCTGTCTCAAAAATGACAGAATGATCTCTGCTCATTTCCAAGGCAAAGCATTCAATATCCCAGTAAATTCAAGTCTATGCACTAACCAGTAATGCTGAAGAAACTGAAGTTGAAGACCTATAAGACCTTCTAAAACTAACACTGAAAAAAGATGTTCTCTTCATTATAGGGGATTGGGGTGCAAAAGTAGGAAGTCAAGAGTGATCTGGAGTAACAGGCAAATTTGGCCTTAGAGTACAGAATGAAGCAGGGCAAAGGCTAATAGATTTGCCAAGAGAATACACTGGACATAAAAAACACCCTCTTCCAACAACATAAGAGAAGGCTACATGGGCACATCACCAGATGGTCAATACCAAAATCAGATTGAATATATTCTTTGCAGCCAAAGATGGAGAAGCTCTATACAGTCAGCAAAAACAAGACCAGGAGCTGACTGTGGCTCAGATCCTGAACTCATTATTGCCAAATTCAAAATTAAATTGAAGAAAGTAGAGAAAACCACTAGATCATTCATAATGACCTAAATCAAACACCTTATGATTGTACAGTGGAAGTGACAAATAGATTCCAGGGATTAGATCTGATAGAAAGAGTGAAAGAACTCCGGACAGAGGATCAGGACATTGTACAGGAGGCAATGATCAAGAACATCCCCAAGAAAAAGAAATGCAAAAGGCAAAATTTTTGTCTGATGAGGCTTTAGCTGGGAAAAGAAGAGAAAACAAATGTAAGGGAGAAAAAGACAGATATACCCATTTGAATGCAGAGTTTCAAAGAATATCAAAGAGAGACAAGAAAGCCTTCCTCAGTGATCAATGCAAAGAAATAGAGGAAAACAATAGAATGGAAAAGACTAGAGATCTCAAGAAAATAACCGGTATCAAAGGAACATTTCATGCAAAGATGGGCATAATAAAGGACAGAATATGTATGGACCTAATAGAAGCAGAAGATATTAAGAAGAGGTGGCAGGAATAAACAGTACTATGCAAAAGAGATCTCCATGACCCAGATAACCACGGTGGAGAGATCACTCACCTAGAGCCAGATGCTGGAATGCAAAAAAGTGGGCCTTAGGAAGCATCACTACAAACAAAGCTGGTGGAGGTGATGGAATTCCAGTTGAGCTATTTCTTTTTTTTTTTTTTAATTTATTTATTTATTTATTTTTAAATTTAACTTTACAATACTCTATTGGGTTTGCCATACATCGACATGAATCCACTAGCTATTNTGACCACTTCCAATTTGCCTTGATTCATGGACCTGATATTCCAGGTTCCTATGCAGTATTGTTCTTTACAGCATTGGATCTTGCTTCTATCACCAGTCACATGCTCAACTGGGTATTGTTTTTGCTTTGGCTCCATCCCTTCATTCTTTTTGGAATTATTTCTCCACTGATCTGTAGTAGCATATTGGGCACCTAATGACCTGGGGAGTTCCTCTTTTGGTATCCTATCATTTTGCCTTTTCATACTGTTCATGGGGTTCTCAAGGCAAGAATACTGAAGTGGCTTGCCATTAGATAAGTATAGCAGACCAAAAAATATATATGAGAAAGTCATAATTGATGTGAAGTAAAACATATACATAAGGAAATAAGAGCATAAAAACTTAGAGCTTTTCAATTATTAGCATTATCAATCTGTACACAATATGGTAAAGACATTTATTGTAGTAGAACATAACATTAATGGTATCAAAACAGCTATAGTAATCCACCCTTATCTGTGAGAAATATGTTTCCAGACCTACAGTGGATGTCTGAAATTTCTTTTAGTACAAAACCCTATACATACTATGTTTTTTCCTGTACATTCATATCTATGATAAAGTTTATTATAAAATTAGATACAGTAAGAGGTTAACAATAATAAATATAAAATAGAACAAATATAATAACATACTATAACAAAAGTTATGCAATTGTGCCTTTCTAATAAGGAAGAGTGTTTATGTTTTATTACAAGTTAATCACTAATGGGATGTTGCCTATAAGATGAAATAATGCATAATAGCCTAACTTTGGGAACTCTGACTCCCAGGTAAAGATAATTAAGCTAAAATACCTTTGTTTAGATCACAGGAAACATCCTGACCAAGCCTGCCTGTGAATGACTGCTGGAAGGAAGAAATTAACACATCCCCTCCAGAGGCTGCCTGGAACAAAAATCATTTGAAATACTCCCTCCTCTTTCTGTTTAAAAGAAGACTGAATTCTATCAGATAAGTTGGTTCTTTTTATTATTATTATTTTAATTTATGTTTATCTATTGAATTTTTGGAAAAGATACACATAACAGACAATTTACCACTTTTGAGTGTAGGGGTTCAATGGTATTAAATACATTCACACTGTTGTCACCACCATCTGTCTCCAGAACATTCCCATCTTCCCAAACTCAAATTCAGTACCTATGAAAACAGGAACTCCCCATTCTCTGCTCTTCCCGGTGAGATGGTTCTTTGGGACACTAATCCACCATATTCTTGGTCTGCTGGCTTTATAAATAAAGTCAATACTACTTGCCCCAAATTCATCTCTTGATTTATTGACATGTCATGCAGCCAGCAGTATGAGTTTGGATTCTGTAACAGTCTCTCTCAAAATATCATACCACACTATCTCTTCTTGTGATGATGTGAAGTGATAAAATGCCTACACCATGAGATGAAGTGATGTGAATGATCTAGGCATTGGGCGGTAACACTAGGTTACTACCGATCTTCTTACAGTATATTCGAGGAAGATCATCTGCTTCTAGTGACCCTGAATCATCAAGCCATGATGACAGACATGGTTGGATGTCAGAAGCACACAACACCAACAGCTGATAATCCCAAGCAGGAAGAAGGAGGGCATGATTTCATCACACCACTCAGAATGGTGCACAATTTAAAGTGTACAAAGTATGTTTCTAGTATTTTCCATTTAATATTTCCACATTGCAGTTGACCATGGGTATATGAAACAGCAGAAAGGGAAACTATGAATGAGGGGTACTACTGTACTTCATAAAGGGAATAGAAATAGAGATGAAAAGGTAGCATTAACAATTGCTTCCTTTGCAAAATGAAGGACAGGAAATCTTAACAAAGCTTTGTTCAATTCACAGCACGCCAGGCCTCCCTGTCCATCGCCAATTCCCAGAGTTTAACCAAACTCATGTGCATTGAGTCAGTGATGCCATCCAACCATCTCATCCTCTGTCATCCCCTTCTCCTCCTGCCTTCAATCATTCCCAGCACCAGGGTCTTTTCAAATGAGTCAGTTCTTTGCATCAGGTGGCCAGAATATTGGAGTTTCAGCTTCAGCATCAGTCCTTCCAATGAACACCCAGGACTGATTTCCTTTAGGATGGACTGGTTGGATCCCCTTGCAGTCCAAGGGACTCTCAAGAGTCTTCTCCAACACCACAATTCAAAACCATCAATTGTTTGGTGCTCAGCTTTCTTCACAGTCCAATCCTCACATCCATACATGATCACTGGAAAAACCAAAGTTTTGATTAGATGGACCTTTGTTGGAAAAATTATGTCTCTGCTTTTTAATATGCTGTCTAGGCTGGTCATAACTTTTCTTCCATGAGCAAGCATTTGACTTTAAATATAACTCAAAAATTTTTAAATATTTTAAATAAAAGCCACCAATTTTGTTTTACTATATTAAAAGAGATTTTTCCTCTCCTAACTTTTTATTTCCCACCTTTCCTTTTTCATTTCTCCTTCCCAATAAGCAACTATTAAAATGATAGCTGATAACATTTAAAATACCGAAGTCAATTTTTATCAAGTGCAGAATATAATGGCTACATGGTGGGAAAAAAAGGAGAAAGGAGAATTGTTACTTGTTTTTAATATTAGGTCAATATCTCAAGGTTCAAAACAAACAAACAAAAAAACGTAAAAGTCCATTTAGTTGCGAGAAATGTTGTAACCTACAGCAAACCTCGTATCACTACTCTAAAAGCAGGTTTAAATTCAGTATCGCAATCATTTATTACATGACAGAATGTAAAGGGAAGGAAAATGTTCTCTTGTGTAAATGGATGAGACGCTTACTGTGACAGAGCTAATTAGGCTCTTGGGAGAATTTATGCACAGCTAATAAGAAGCAGAGCTAAATGTTGTCTTAATTTACCCTCAAGCTCTCAAAAAAAAAAAAAGTTATTCATTCACGTTGCACTAATTAAGCCAACAACCATTAACCCCTCTTTTCTGGATATATTCTTGTGTTAATACACAGAAACTAAGCTATATCTTTCCCAAAGAGTGAAATTGTTCTGTTTCACCATGTGGCTTTGAATACGTTTCCAAAGTACATTTATTTAAATAAACTGAAAATGTTCATAATTCAGAATTTTTTTTCTTCTGTATGGCAGTTTGACTACTGCTTTTCCCTTTTAATACAGTACAGAAGAATGAAAGGATTAATAATTACCACTATAAAAGTGGAGTTAAACAGGCTCTCAGACAATGTTTGTGAGTGTGAATTAGAACACCCCTGATGTGAAGTAATCTCTTTGTAGTCCAAAATTTTAATGTTGCACACCTTTAAACGTCTCTTTAGGAGCATGTACAGAGATGTACAATAACAGTGATGTATGCAAATTAAAAGAATATATATATGATTTGGCACAAATCACTAAATTAGATACATTTACATTTTATATGACATCTATAAAAACTGACATTGCTCTGTGTACACTAACTGGGACTAATGTTTTCAAAGTTAGGTGTAATATTTATTTGGGGGAAGATTTATATCAAATTTTTAGCTCTGGCCTTTTTGGATGGTGAGATTCGATGAACTTTCATTTACCATTTATGGAATTCTTTTCATGATTTGAAGAATTTACTATAAATAAACATTACTTTGGAGATAAGTTTTAATTTTGTATGATAAACCTTATTAAGAGAAAAATGGAAATTATCCTAAAGGACATTATCTGGCCATACACGTTTTAAATTATCAATAATAAACAGATCAAGGGAGTTGATAAATTTAACTTATGTTGTAAAAGTTGATTAAACTCTTCCAATGTTAAAAAATGAGCACACCAAAAAATAACACTTCTTGAATACATACTAATAAAGTAAAATTACAGAAAAAGAAAATGAATTGGTAACAACAGGATAAAGGAAGGCATATAATAAACAGTAGTGGAATGATAGAGCACAACGGAACTATATAAAATTTATTGCCAAAGTCATAGGTTACATTGGATGGTGATTTCAAAGTTACTTATTAACTTATTAAAAGAAATCTACTTTCTTAGAGAGGAAAGGTGCATCCATGAACCAATAATCTTATTTTATTTCTGTAGCCCTGAGTTACATACAAAAAAAAAAAAAAAGGANGGATAATTTCATGCCTTTCTTATCTGTGCTGTATCAGTTTGCAAACTGCTATTAGCTACTAGCTTTCAATCTTTCACTTCTATTTTTGATCTTACAACATTGAAGTATTTCTCTAGCAAATTCCATGTGGAAATCCCAGAGATGCTTTTGAGAGTTTCCATGCATTCTATTTCTATGCTGTATAGCCATTTTACTCAAAGAGTACCATGTCAAATGTATCTTAGATGCATGATTCCTCCTCACTCCTCCATTGTGTGTCACAGTTAGGGATTTTCTACTATACTTTGATGTGGAATTTTGGCACATTACTTTTATTGACAAATTATAAGCTTTGGATGCAGTTTTCATGAACTATGATTAGAATCAAGGGCAATATCTAAATTCTGTGGTCATCTAAATCATTTCAACTATGTAATGTCAAAGGCTGTTATTTTTAATAAAATTCATATTTAAAGGTATATGGCTTAGATAATCTTTAAAATTACTTTCCCAAAATATTTTATTCAATTTAATTTAGTAACTGCTAAATGTGAAAAATTAATAATTCATAACAGATAAACCAACAGAATGAATGTGCCTGTTTTTCTTCCTAATTTTGCTATATTAATATTATTGATTGTGTTAAGTCCATACTGTGTCTGTCTTTTATTGTTCCCATCTTCGCATGAAATGTTCTCTTGGTATATCTAATTTTCTTGAAGAGATCTCTAGTCTTTTCCATTCTATTGTTGTTGTCTATTTCTTGGAACTGATCACTTAGGAAAGTTTTCTTATCTCTCCTTGCTACTCTTTGGAACTCTGCATTCAGACAGATACATCTTTCTTTTTCTCCTTTGCCTTTCACTTCTTTTCTCAGCTAACAGAAGCAAGAGATATTAAGAAGAGGTGGGAACAATACACAGAAGAACTATACAAAAAATATCTTCATGACCCAGATAACCACAATGGTGTGATCACTCACCTAGAACCAGACATCCTGGAATGCAAAGTCAAGTGGGCCTTAGGAAGCATCACTGTGAACAAAGCTAGTGGAGGTGATGGAATTCCAGGTGAGCTATTTCAAATTATAATAAATGATGCTGTGAAAGCACTGCATTCAATATTTCAGCAAATTTGGAAAACTCAGCTGTGGCCACAGGACTGGAAAAGGTCAGTTTTCATTCCAATCCCAAAGAAGGGCAATTCCAAAGACTGTTTGAACTACCACGAGCAAGGTAGTGCTCAAAGTTCTTCAAGTAAGGTTTCAAAAGTACATGAGCCAAGAACTTCTAGATGTTCAAGCTGGATTTAGAAAAGGCAGAAGAAGCAGAGATCAAATTGCCAGCATCTGCTGGATCATAGAAAAAGCAAGAGAATCCCAGGAAAACATCAACTCTGTTTTATTGACTACACTAAAGCCTTTGACTATGTGGATCACAGAAAATGTAGAAAATTCTTCAAGAGATGGTAATATCAGACCACCTCACCTGCCTCCTGAAAAATCTGTATGCAGGTCAAGAAGCAACAGTTGTCACCGGACATGGAACAATGGACTGGTTCCAAATTGGAAAAGACATATGTCAAGGCTATATATTGTCACCTTGCTTATTTAAATTATATCCAGAGTAGACCATCCAAAATGCCAGACTTAATGACACACAAGCTGGAATCAGGATTGCTTGGAGAAATATCAATAACATCAGGTGTGCAGATGACACCACCTGACAGAAATCAAACAGGAACTAAAGGGCCTCTTGAGGAAAGTAAAAGAGGAGAGTGAAAAAGCTGGCTTAAAAGTAAACATTCAAAAAGCTAAGATCCTGGCATCTGGTCCCATCACTTCATGGCAAATAGATGGGGAAACAATGGAAGCAGTGATGGACTGTATTTTCTTGGGCTCCAAAATCACTGCAGAGAGTCACTGCAGCCATGAAATTAAAAGAGGCTTGCCCCTTGAAAGAAAAGCTATGACCAACCTAGACAGCATATTAAAAGGCAGAAACATTACTTTACTGACAAAGTTCTGTCTAGTCAAAACTATGGCTTTTCCAGGAGACATGTGTGGATGTGAGAGTTGGACTATAAAGAAGCTGAGTGCCAAAGAATTGATGCTTATGAACTGTGGTGTTTAGAATACTCTTGAGAGTCCCTTGGACTGTAAAGAGAACACACAATTCAACCTCAAAGGAAATCATTGGAAGGACTGAATATTCATTGGAAGGAATGATACTGAAGCTGAAGCTCCAATACTTTGCAATGGGTATTGGAAAAGACCCTGATGCTGGGAAATATTGAAGGCTGGAGAAAAAAGGTCAGCAGAGGATGAGGTGGTTGGATGGCATCACCAACTTGATGAACATGAGTTTGAGCAAGCTTCGGGAGTTAGTGATAGACAGGGAAGCTGGTGAAGGACAGGGAAGCCTGGCATGCTGCACTCCATGGGGTTGCAAAGCATCAGACATAACTGAGCACCTGAACTAAACTGAATATTATTGCACAAAATTATGTGAAGATATATATTATACCCAAGTATTTGAAGTCCTTTTCCATGAATATAAAAACAGAACTTAGAATAAATATAAAAAGAAGGTTTGAAGAAATATTTTCAAATCATATAATGCCATTAGTAAGCAAAGCTATTTCATTGAAAAGCTCCTTCAAAGATCTTAATAGGGATTTCTTTCCAATTCTCATAAAGAAGATAATGACTAATCTTCATGTTAATACTATGACCCTGATAGAGGGCAATTATCTTTGAAAACCAATCAAATATTCATTACAGCTGAATAAATTTGTTATTTAACTTGGCCGTTTTGAAATTCAAATGTCAATTTTAAAATGATTTAGAATATTCGGCTGCATTAGCTGTCTCATGTTTTAAGGTGTTCTCTATTCATATATTGTATCATATCATCTTAAATACCAATATTCTTAACATTCTTCTATGCTAAGTTTATATGAAATNTGCCGTTTAGAAATTCAAATGTCAATTTTAAAATGATTTAGAATATTTGGCTGCATTAGCTGTCTCATGTTTTAAGGTATTCTCTATTCATATACTGTATCATATCATCTTAAATACCAATATTCTTAACATTCTTCTATGCTAAGTTTATATGAAATGATCATACTCAATATGTTATATGACAGTGTAAAAGTCCAGAATGCAGCCACAGTAATAGTGAAGAGCAATTTGATGCACTCCATCCTGGCTGATCATGTGCCAAAGAAGAGGATATTTAAGCGAGTGATAATAAAATTAGCTGAAGCAGGTCCTCAGATAGACTTATTCCATTTTGTGATAACTGGTAAAATGGAGGAGTATCAGAACTCGCATGTATTATGTGCTTGCAGTCATAAAACAATATATCCAAAGAATTAAAGAAAACAGAATGGAGGAATGCTGTCACTTTTTTTTTCTGCTTCTGAGTACATAATTCACTTATGTTTCAGCTTTTCTTCTAAAAGAATATCACATGTAGGATTTCTTCTTTCAGGTAAACTATTTGAATTCCCAAATCCAATCTTTCTGCTGAAAATTTAAAAGTGATTGTTATAAGGGTAAAAATTGCTAACAAATTGATCTTCTTTTATTTAAAATTTTCCATTTTTTTTCCTTGAAAATATGTAGCTGTAAACACAACATCAAACCTAAGCAGTAGAATGTTACCTGCACATCCTACTTGTTTATATTCTCCTCCATTTGTCCATCTTCCCAACTTCTATGGGCTTCCCACATGGTGCTAGCGCTAAGGATCCCCCCTGCTAAAGCAAGAGACATAAGAGACATGGGTTTGATTCCCGGCTCGGGAAAATCCCCTGGAGGAAGGCATGGCAACCCACTCCAGTATTCTCGCCTGGAGAATCCCATGGATAACAGAGCCCGGTGGCTTACAGTACCTGGGGTGAAGAGTCAGACAGGACTGAAGCAACTTAGCAATCACACATGAACCACCCTTTATACCTGAGAAAAACACGGGATAAATACAGATAAACAACTGTGCATGTTCTATTTCCTTTGAAATATAGTTTTTCTACACACATTTAAAAAATAATATGTTAACAGTGTTTGTTTGTTTATAAATTCTTTTTTTTTTTGCCTTACCATGTTCCTGGTACTTTTTATTATTACTATTATTTTTTTTTTTACTTTACAATATTGTATTGGTTTTGCCACACATCAACATGAATCCGCCACGGGTTTACACATGTTCCCAATCCCGAACCCCCCTCCCACCTCCCCACCTTGATAAGGAATATTTCTGTATATAATTTAGTAATTTTAGAAATTTCATTTTTCATGGAAAATTAAGTTTCAAAGATTCATATATATTATTATACACTGTCATATATAACATATGATATATACCCTTTCATATATATACCTTTCATATATCTAGGCATTTTTTATGTATCTCAATATTTTTAATATAACATTTTAATATTTTAAGATAACAACGTGTATGCTGCTACTGCTGCTAAGTCGCTTCAGTCGTGTCCGATTCTGTGCGACCCCAGAGACGGCAGCCCACCAGGCTCCGCCATCCCTGGGATTCTCTAGGCAAGAACACCGGAGTGGGCTGCCATTTCCCACTGCAGTGTTACTTTACCGTGAAAAGTAAAAGTGAAGTCGCTCAGTCCTGTCGGACTCCTAGCGACCCCATGGACTGCAGCCTACCAGGCCCCTCCATCCATGGGATTTTCCAGGGAAGAGTACTGGAGTGGGGTGCCATTGCCTTCTCCGAGTTTGGGTATATAATTTCTAATTTCCTTAAAATTCTGTATAATGATAAGAAATAGACTTTTTGTTTCATATTGGGTTTTTGAAACTTTATTAATATAAAAATTGATTAATTTTATATGACTTTTAATCCAATTATCAGCTTTTTGAACTTTTAAAATGCTAACTGTCATGAAATACATGTTGATGCTATTCAAGGGATTAGGTCTAGTAGACAGAGTGCCTGAAGAACTATGGATAGAAGTTCCTAACATTGTATAGAAGGCAGAGAGCAAAATCAACACAAAGAAAAATAAATGCAAGAAGGCAAAGTGGTTGTCTGAGGAGACTTTACAGATACCTGAGGAAAGAAGAGAAGCAAACAACAAGGGAGAAGGGAAAGATATACTCAACTGAATGCATAGTTCTAGGGAATAACAAAAGAGAGATAAGAAGGCCTTCTTAAATGAACACTGCAAAGAAATGGAGAAAAACAGTAGCATGTGAAAGACTAGAGAACTTTTCAGAAAAACTGGAGATATCAAGGAAACATTTCACTCAAGTTGGGCACAATAAAGGACAGAAATGATAGGGACCTAACAGTAGCAGAAAAGATTAAGAACAGGTGGAAAGAATACACAGAAGAACTACACAAAAATGGTGGTAATGAGACAGATAACAATGATGGTGTGGTCATCCACTTAGAGCAGATATCCTGGAGTGTGAAATCAAGTGGGCCTTAGGAAGCATTACTATGAACAAAGCTAGTGAAAGTGACAGAATTCCAGCTGAACTATTTAAAGCTCTAAAAGATGACACTGTTAAAGTGCTGCACTCAATATGTCAGTGAATTTGGAAAACACAGCAGTAGACACAGGACTGGAAAAGATCAATTTTCATTCCAATCCCAAAGAAGGGCAATTCCAAAGAATGTTCAAACTACCACACACTTGTACTCATTTCACATGATAACAAGATTATGCTCAAAATTCCTGAAGCTAGTCTTCAGCAGCACATGAACTGAGAACTTCAAGATGTACAATTTGAATTTAGAAAAGGTAGAAGAACCAGAAATCAAATTTCCAACATTTGTTGGATCATGGAGAAATCAAGGGAGTTCCAGAAAAACATCTATTTCTTCTTCATTTACTATGCTAAAGCTTTTGACTCTGTGGAACATTAAAAAACTGTGGAAAATTCTTAAAGAGATAGAAGTTACCAGACCACTATTCCTGTCTCCTGAGAAACCTGCATGCAGGTCAAGAATCAACAGTTAGAACAGCACATGGAATAAATAACTGGTTCCAAATTGGGAAAGTAATTCATTAAGGTTGTATAATGTCACCTTGTTTATTTAAATTCCATGCAGAGTACATCATGTGAATGCAAGGCTAGATGAATCACAAGCTGGAATCAAGACTGCTAGGAGAAATATCAACAACCTCAGATATGCAGATGATAGCATTCTAATGGGCAGAAAGTAAAGGAGAACTAAAGAGCCTCTTGATGAGGGTAAAAGAGTGAAAAAGCTGGCTTGAAACTCAACATTAAAAAAAAAAAAAACTAAACTAAAATCCAGTTCCATCAATTCATGGCAAATAGAAGGAGGAAAAGTAGAAGCGGTGACAGATTTTATTTTCTTGGGCTCCAAAATCATGCAGGTAGTCACTGCAGTCTTGCAATTCTAAGATAGTTGCTCCCTGAAAGGAGAGCTATGACAAACCTAGATAGTGTATTAAAAGCAGAGACATCATCCTCCTGACAAAGGTCCCTATTGTCAAAGCTATAGTATTTCCTGTAGTTATGTGCATATGTGAGATTTGGACCATAAAGAAATCTAAGCTCCAAAACAGATTCTTTCAAACTGTGGTTGGAGAAGACTCTTGAGAGTACCTTGGTCTGCAAGGAGATTCAACCAGTCAATCCTGAAGGAAATCAGTCCTGAATATTTATTGGAAGGACTGATGCTGAAGCTGAAGATGCAGTACATTGGCAACCTGATGGGAAGGGCTGATTCACTTCAAAAGACCCTGATGCCGGGAAAGATTGAGGGCAAAAGTTAGAAGGAGGCAGCAGAGGATGAGATGAGATGATTAAATGGCATCACTGACTCAATGGACATGAATTTGGGAAAACTCTCGGAGATAGTAGGACAGACGAGCCTGATGTGCTGCAGTCCACGGGTTCCCAAAGAGTCAGACTTAATGACTGAGCAACAACAAAATACACATAAAATTCACCATCCAACCTTTTCACAGTATATAGTTCAGTAGTTCAAGTATATTCACACTAAATATATATCCAGGATTATTTTCATCTTAAAAACCTGAAACAGTGTACACAATAAACAACAACTCTCCATTCCCCTCACCCCTTGCAGCCCTTGACAACCATCATTCTACTTTCTGTCTCAATATATTTGATAAGCGCAGAGCTTATCAGTTACAAGAATCAAGTAAACAAACTAACTTCTCTTTTAATACTTTGTTGGTTAAGTTGAGGAGGTGAGGGTCTCTGAAAATCTAATGGATAATGAAATGACAATATACAGCATTTCTTTATTAACAAATTATACCACACAAATCAGGTTACTCTTACTGTCTGATTACAGAGTTAACAGAACTTGCATCCACATTTAGAGGAGCAACATAAAATTTTACCAGGAAGAAATTCTGTATATGGACCAAAGGACTGCAACATGTCCTAAGAAGGTAAAACTGGCAACTATGATGCAATGACTGCAAGAAGATTTAGGTTTGTTTTCCATGTTTTTTACTCTCCAAAAGGGATAATACATTAAGGGGATAATACAGCCAAAGAAGGGAAGATGTAGAAAATCACAGGAAATTAAATGAGTACAAAAACAGCACAGGGGTCATGAGAACTTGAGAAGGTGCGAAAAACCAAGCAATGACAAGGCAGCTCCCGGGCATGTTCTCTATCTTAATATGAAACTGACCAGACTCTTCATCTGGGCATTTCAGTCTGAGAAATCAGCCAGATTAATGATTTTTCAACAAAGGTTTATTTAGATACAGCTTAGGGAGAGAAAGCTAAACTTTAGGAAAGTATTGACTTCTTGAGAAATCAAAATTGTGCAGCCAAATGAAAGGAAAGAATAAAATTTGGATAAAAATGTTTCTCTGAGGGTAAAATTCAGTTTCCTGAGAGATTTAAAATCAAACACATAGTAAGAGAATGGTTTGCAAAGTGGGTTTCAGGCCCATCCTTTCCTCTTCAAACTTTTCTTAAACACTTCTAATTCTGGTTTTATCATTTGTGGTTTCAGGAAATGTTTCCTTTTATAAAAAAAGGGAATCTGATGCCATCTCCATACCTTTGCTATTTGTTCTTTGAGTTTAAAAATCACTGCTATGAGCAAAATGAGATCTATGACATACTTTCTTTGTCAGTATTACTCATCGCAGATTTGAACATTATTCTATAAAATAAACGAGTAAAAGAAGTTCTTAGGACGAAGTTAAACTGTGCTATTCCCACTGCCCCTAAATCTTTTCTTCCACTGCTTTCATGCTCTCAATATTTCTGGACAGTGTGAACAAAATTTTAACAAACATTCCAGCCACACCTTAATCCAAAAACATTTCATTCAACAGTTGCAGAGAATTTCTTTGAGAAGGCAAGGCCCTAATTTACAGACATCTCTAGAATGAGAAAGTTGAATTACCAAAAACAGCACCCATGATGTCAGGGCAGACTCTGTATAGTGTTCTTCAACATACTCACTAATAAGGAGCAACCAAATCCCAGAACTGCACTCTGCACTCACGGGTACAGAACACCAAAGAGTGGAAACAGCCCCCAGGGAAAATGCTTAACACAATGGCCATTTTTCTTTGATGGAAATGGAGAAAAGTGGAACCCAAGCTTTGGCCACTTATCTAGACTTCATTACTTCAATGAAACAGAACAAATCCATGGAAAGGACTCACTCAGCAAACATAACTTCTTTCCGTATATTTTTCCTTCACTTCAAGTTAAACGAAAAGTTGTCATTTTAGAATCACTGATTACATCTTTTTTTAATTAGAAAAAAGTATACTTGAATACATAATTTTATTGCTGTGTATAACAACAGAAAAAATTAACTGATTTGTAGAATCCATCCAGTAACATGAAATTGAAATCCATTTCTCAGGAGGATATAGTTACAGTTGAATGTATCTGATGTTCAACAGTATACCAAGAGTAAGAAAAATCCTTGCATGTCATGTGGTTCTCATTGCAGTCATCTGTGTTCATCTCTCAGAAGGCAAAATAATCCATTTGATATTTCAATAAATATCAAAGCAATCATTAGCAAAAAAAAAAAGCTTCCATGCAGCAGAGATCCAAGAAAGAGCAGTTCTGATGAATGATGTATAGGATCGAGTGAATCCTTCTTTAGTCCAGTGAGAAGATGTCAGGAATGTTATTTCCACTGTCTCACTTCTGCTGCTGGATGAACTCACATGAGTACTGCTTTCATGGGGGCTGGTGGTGGTGATGGACGTACTGCTTGCTGTTAAGGGTGAGGTGAGACTGGGGATCAACTAGATAAGAGAAAGGAAATCCAAACCTGGCAGATCTGAGAACATGCTTGAGATTGGCATGTGGTGGAATGGTAATGAGTAGTCCGTTAATGAAGACAGAATAGCAGCAGGATCAATGGAAGTCACTCTGGGCACACTTACAGAAGATGGCTGATACATGAGAACCCCTTTGGTTGGGCTGCTTTGTGTTTCTGACATAAAGATGCATTTCCTTTTGGCAGGAGGGTCTTCCTCTTAATCAGAAAAGCTTTCTATTGTTAGGTCAATGACATCCACCTTCTTCTTGCTTGTCTCATTGGCTACAGTCACTGAACAAGGCTTACTGAGGACACTTGAAGTTTCTAATTTTGTACATGGCTGGCTGGATACTTTCATAGCTTCTTTCTTCAGTCTCATTGGACACCAAGAACCATCTTCTTGGAATTTTATCTCATCCATATCAGAAAAGTCATTGAGAATTTCCATAAAAAGCCCATCTAAAATTAGACTTTCATAGGCAGCTTTTTTGTCACACACAGGACAAATCCAGGTGGGTTTCTTCTCATTCATTTGGAGATAAAGAGCAGCATCAAAACACTGTAAGTGTGCACAAGTCACCACACAGCATGGGACTGTCAGCCTCATTTTCCCTAAAGGGCACATCAAGGACACCCAAAGGCTGCTGCTGCTGCTGCTGCTAAGTCACTTCAGTCCTGTCCNGAGATAAAGAGCAGCATCAAAACACTGTAAGTGTGCACAAGTCACCACACAGCATGGGACTGTCAGCCTCATTTTCCCTAAAGGGCACATCAAGGACACCCAAAGGCTGCTGCTGCTGCTGCTGCTAAGTCACTTCAGTCCTGTCCAACTCTGTGCGACCCCAGTGATGGCAGCCCACCAGGTTCCCCCGTCCCTGGGACTCTCCAGGCAAGAACAATAGAGTGGGTTGCCATTTCCCCCTCCAATGCATGAAAGTGAAAAGTGAAAGTAAAGTCGCTCAGTCATGTCTGACTCCTAGCGACCCCATGGACTGCAGCCCACCAGGGTCCTCCGTTCATGGAATTTTCCTTGCAAGAGTACTGGAGTGCGGTGCCATTGCCNGAAAAGTGAAAGTAAAGTCGCTCAGTCATGTCTGACTCCTAGCGACCCCATGGACTGCAGCCCACCAGGGTCCTCCGTTCATGGAATTTTCCTTGCAAGAGTACTGGAGTGCGGTGCCATTGCCTTCTCTACCCAAAGGCTGGTGGTAGCAATTTCACTGTCAGGATCCTCAGTAAGTTTTTCTTTAATTAGTGCTCTGGAATGATCAGGGTTTCTAACACCTTTCATTTGTATCCTCTGTAATAACATAGCTGATATGAGTTTTTGTACAAGTTATACAGATATGGAGTAATTATTTCTAATTTCTGATGCTCAAGAGATGGAAATCTGGTTTGGCACAGCTGAGGATAACCTAACTAAAGATGTAATATTCATAGGCCATCCAAGGTGCTTCTGTTCAATCCCATTTTTAGGTGGTGGTGCATAGTCAAGCAAAGGAAACAACTTCCCATTTACTTTCATTCAGAGACTGTTGGGATAGTTATCTTCTTCAGGGCAACTTGTCTCTTCCATGTAAAGTCTCAGCTGAACTTTTACTGTATAATCTCTCCTACCACCTGGCAAAAAATCCCTGGAAATGTATATTTCTCTAACTTGTTAAGATGTCAGAATAAAAATAGAAACTTCTCTTGAAACTGCTGTACACTGCTTTGAACTAAACTCGTGGGCTTGATGAGAACATCAAGGACCTCATAAAATGGTAGGTTTTTTTTTTTTTTTTTTAACTGCACATCACGCTGGACAGGAGAGATTGGGGGAGATGGCTGCCCCATCTCAAACGTGGGATTAGTATCTTGAAGCAGCACAGAACCAGCAGGAGAGCACGGTGAGTGAGGTGTAACTGAAGTGGAAGGCCACGAGTGGGTTCCAGCCACAGCCAAGTCAGGTTCTACAGGTGAGGAGCTCCCATCCAAACTGAAAACCAGTGATGTGATTGTGGATAAATCAGAAAGGCCTTCAAGCGTCCACGGGTATCGGGGTCTATACAATTCTCGGATTTTAATCTGAACGACAGAGCTGCAGCCACTCTTCAGTAAATGCAACGCCCTCATCAGGAGGTCATGCTTATGACCGCTTTTATTCCGTCGGCAAAGCCTAGTAACGCTTGTAGTTCAGAAACCCTAAAACTAGAAACCATATTCCTCAACGCCTTGAAATCTGCCATTTTATACCAGTCGCCACCACTGCTGCCACAGCGCCCCCTCCCGGTACCGCCAACAACACGGCCACCACTTCCGCATCATCCTGCACTGGGGACCCCCGAAAAAGCCACTGCCGCCGGGCCCGTCCCTTTATCCACTTTTTTTTTTAATTTATTTTAATTGGAGGCTAATTACTTTACAATATTGAATTGGTTTTGCCATACATCAAAATGAATCGCCACGGGTGTACATGTGTTCCCCATTCTGAACCCCACACCCCTTCTCGTACCATCCCTCTGGGTCATCCCAGTGCACCAGCCCAGAGCATCCTATATCCTGCATAGAACCTGGACAGGTGATCCATTTCTTATATGATAATATACATGTTTCAATGCCATTCTGCCAAATCATCCCACCCTTGCCCTCTCCCACAGAGTCCAAAAGACCATTCTATACATCTGTGTCTCTTTTGNGGCCTGCAACTGTTGCCTGTTACACTGGGTTTTTCTCCGAAAGCACTCAGGAGAAGCTCAGAGGCCAGGCACTGGGACAGGACACGCCCCCACCTTCCCTTTGAGACCCAGCACTGCCCACACCAAGTGCTGGTCACCCAGGGTGAGAATTGCCCCTGGACCCCTGGTCTTTTCACTGTAACAGGCTACACAGAGAAGTCCTTCTGTTTCCTAGGAGGATGGGGAGAAACAGCTGAGCTGACGGCCACCCAGCCGGGTGCTCAGTGGGCAGCCCCCAGCCAGGTGTCACACAGCTCAGTCCTGCCTCAGCTGCAGGACAGACAGTACTAGCCATGGTCATGTGGGTTGAGTTGGAAGGAGTGCAGGTGCTGGACTGCCTGGAGCACAAGAACCACCTGTAGACTGGGCTGATGGGGCTGATCAGGAAGCAGGTAGAGGCCCAGTCCGGGATGTCTGGGATCCTGGTGGTGTGGGCTGGAAATAAGCCCATCCCTAGCCCAGGCTCTGGGAAGTGGGAGATATGGTAAGGAAGGGGGTGTACCCTGTCAGATGCCAGGCTGGGGTAGGGCAGGAGCTCGGAAGGTCACCCCACCCCCGGAGGGAAGGCATGAGACCCTGCCACCAACCCCCCGCCTGCCCCCCAGAGGTCTTTCAGGAGGCCTCTCTCCAGAAGCGTAACGTCCCCAAAGCATGAGACCCAGAGGTCTTGGGAATGCTGGCATCCCTCTGCCCACTGGCCCAGCCAGCATGGGGTATGGCCTCCAACTGGGCACATCCCCGTGGTGGAGTTGACAGCACCACGAGGCAGCCTGGTGGCCACCAGATGCGCAGACTTTGTGGCAGGCGGACAGGTGACATTAGAACGTGCCAGCCAGCCTGTGAAGTGACTCTAGGAAACAGAAAGTGCTCGGGTGCCAAGGCATCAGCACACAGGCAAACACCGATGCAGGGATGTGAGACAGAGCTGGCTGGGTGCCAGTGGGAATGGTCCTCCACTGACTACCTGCACCACCGGGCGTGGCCTCACCAGCAACAGCCTTGGGTGCTGATGCACCCGCTGTGATTTGAGGCAGACTTTGAGGCATACCATACACAGGCCCCCATACAAGGACACGTACGCTTACTCAGGAGCACCTGCCTGAACACACGCCCATAAGCACAGGTACACGCGCACACACACAGATATGCACACAATCCCTTGCTCTGCTGTGCTTGGGCCCCCTACCTTGGAGCAAGCCAGTGAGGATGCGAGAGAAGGTCATGAAGGCCAGGTGGGCGCTGCCAAGGTGCGCGAGCAGGGGAGTGGCCACGGTGATGAAGCCCCAGGCAGAAGCCGAGAGCAGGATGACCTTCTCGCCGCCGATCCTGCAATGGGGACAAAAGGGTGGCCATGCGGAGCTGTGTGGCCAGGTTGCCAGGATGGGCCGGACTAGGAGATCCTGCTGAGGAGGGGGCAGGGTCCCCGCCCGTCAAGCACGCCAAGACAGCTGAGTGCTGGCCCAGCCCACCCCCACTTGGACCTCGGGTCTCCCAGTCCCCACATTCCCTTCCTAGGAGCCCCCTCCCCCAGCCTTGCCTGGGGGGTGGGGATTACCGGTCCCCCAGGTGGCCGCCCACCACCTGAGTCAGGCAGTAGCCCCAGAAGAAGCTGCTGAGCACGACGCCGGCCTCTTTCTTGTTCCAGCCGAAGTCCTGGCTCATGGAGGCGGCGCAGACAGGCATGCTGACGCGGGCACAGTAGAGCAGGCATGTGCCCAGTAGCAGTGTCCCTGTCCATACCTGGCACTCGGGCCTGGGGAGAGAGAGGCTGATGTGAGGGACCGCTTGGCCATCTCTTGAACGTCCACCTGTCCATGTCTGGTGACTCCTGGGAGGAACAAGCAGATGCTAGAAATGACGCATGAGGTCCCTGAAACAGTGGAGGTGGGAGCACGCAGTGGCCAGTGAGGGCAGGTTAATAAGCTGTGGTGGGGGAGATCCAGTGCTCCAGGACACGGGGACTCGGTTTCCACGGACCAAGTGTAACCCGCCAAGTGGGCAACGGGCTGGAAAGAGGACCCCAGCTGAGGCAGAGGCGGGGTAGGAGCAGTGCCGTGGCCCCTGCAAGGCCCCCAGGAAAGCTGGGTCTGCTCAGCAGGGGACCCAGGGGAAAGTGGTGTGAGGTGGCCAGCATGCTGTGGAGGCCAGAGGCCCCTTGGAAGAGCCTGGGCAGCAGGGAGACAGCCCCGGCCTCCTAGAAAGGTTGCCAGACGATATCCATAAGGGGACTGTCCTCCAAACTCCTGGCCAGCACTCCTCAATTATCAGTCACCAAATCAGGAGAAGCCAGAGACAGGAGCCAAGGGGCTCAGCGCCTATGGGACCCTGGTCCAAGGCGGGGTGGGAAGAGGCATCCCAGGACATCAGGGAGAAGTGCAGGACCCAAGCAAGTGTGGCTCGGTGGCAGTACTGTCCACGGCAGTCCACGGACAGTGACAAATGGACATTGATCTGGGATGTGGAGCAGGGACTCTGGTGTGGAGCACAGGGAAGTCTTTACTGGCTTCATGGTAGCTCTGTAAATCTGTGCGTGCATACTAACTCGCTTTAGTCATGTCCAACTGTTTGAGACCCTACTTTGGGACTATAACCTCCAGACTACTCTGTCCATAACATTCTCCAGGCAAGAATACTGGAGTGGGTTGCCAGGCCCTCCTCCAGGGGATCTTCCTGATCCAATCTACAACTGTTCTTAAAGATGAGACGGGAGTGGTGGGATTTTTAAATGAGAGAGAGAAGAGCCTCAGTGCCCTTTCTGTGGGGGGAGGGGGAGGGCACCACTAGTGACTTGTGATGTCTTTGTGCAATGTGGGGACATCCCCTGCAGGGGTCACAGCAGTGGGGAGTCCAGGAGTGGGGAGGCCTTGAGGCAGCCTTGGGGTGCCTTGGGGATACTGCATACACCTGGGCTCACCTGCCTAACTGGGGCAACGGTTCTCCTGGGGCAGGGGTGATGTTTGGGGGGTCAGGAGAGTGAGGAGGCCTTGAGGAGCCTTGAGGGGGTGTCTCGGATGTCCTGCTTACATCTGGGCTCACCTACCTAACTGGGGCAAGGGTTCTCCTAGGGCAGGGGTGAGGTCGGGGGGTGGGGGAGTGAGATGCTGCTCAGGTTGTGGGGAGGAGACAGGGCAGAGGCTTCAAGTCTGCCCCCCCCGCACCACCAGGCCTGGCGGAAAGGGGCCAAGGCATCAGTGCTGTAAGGCCTTGGGAAGGCTACTGGGCAGGCAAGGTCGGCAGGAGTGCACGGGCAGATCTCAGAACAGTTCAGTTCAGTTCAGTCGCTCAGTTGTGTCCAACTCTTTGCAACCCCATGAACCGCAACATGCCAGGCCTCCCTGTCCATCCCCAACTGCTGGAGTCTACCCAAACCCATGTCCAAGAGAGGGAATTCCCC